>JAVSCE010016296.1:0-18796 GCA_032199065.1 Smutsia gigantea
AGATGTGGAGAGCCTCAGCTTCTAGAGAATGTGGAGTGGGAAAGGTGCCCTCTGCCCTGGGGCTCCAGCCAGATGCCTTAGTGTTATACAGGTTCTCTGTCACATAGCATGTGCCTTGTGGAACATGCTGGCTGAGTCATGAGCCTTGTTAAGCAACTTCTCATTGTTATAAAAATATTTTCTATATCTGTTGTATCTTTATTCTATGTGGTTGTGCGTAGTTCTATATCTGTTTAATCTTGTGTGTAGGGTTAGATCTGTTTAATCTTTATTCTATGTAATTGTGCATAGTTGTGATTCTTTCCATATGCACCCTAGTCTCTTGTTAATGTATAAAGTAAGTAGCTAAAATAAACTCGAGGTCGAAGACATCTTGGAGCTTCGACCCTCCAAGGCACCTATTGTAGTGTCCATTCATCCTCACCCCCGGCTCGGGAACCCTGCTCGACTTCACGGTCAGCTGGACTGGACGCGACACCAATCTGGATGCATTGTATGTCTTTGTTTTGTCTGATTGCTGTGGCTAGGACCTACAGTACTATGTTGAATAACAGTGGAGAGAGTGGGCATCCCTGTTTTGTTCCTGATCTTAGATGAAAAGCTTTCAGCGTCTCGCCGTTAAGTATGATGTTAGCTGTGGGTTTGTCATATATAGCCTTTATGATGTTGAGGTACTTGCCGTGTATACCCATTTTGTTGAGAGTTTTAATCATGAATGGATGCTGAATTTTGTCAAATGCTTTTTCAGCATCTATGGAGATGATCATGTGGTTTTTTTTTTCTTTTTGATGATGTGGTGGATGATGTTGATGGATTTTTGAATGTTGTACCATCCTTGCATCCCTGGGATTAATCCCACTTGATCATGGTGTATGATCCCCTTGATGTATTTTTGAATTCAGTTTGCTAATATTTTGTTGAGTATTTTTGCATCTATGTTCATCAGGGATATTGGTCTGTAATTTTCTTTTTTGGTGAGGTCTTTGCCCGGTTTTGGTATTAGAGTGATGCTGGCTTCATAGAATGAGTTTGGAAGTATTCCCTCCTCTTTTAATTTTTGGAAAACTTTAAGGAGAATCGGTGTTATTTCCTCTGTATATGTCTGGTAGAATTCAGAGGTGAATCCATCAGGCCCGGGGGTTTTGTTCTTGGGTAGTTTTTTGATTACTGATTCAATTTCGTTGCTGGTGATTGGTCTGTTTAGTTTTTCTCTTTCTTGCTTGGTCAGTCTTGGAAGGTTGTATTTTTCTAAGAAGTTGTCCATTTCTTCTATGTTTTCCAGCTTGTTAGCATATAGATTCTCATAATATTCTCTTATGATTCTTTGTATTTCTGTGGGGTCCGTCATTATTTTTCCTTTCTCATTTCTGATTGTGTTTATGTGTGTAGATTCTCTTTTTCTCTTAATGAGTCTGGCTAGGGGTTTATCTATTTGTTTATTTTTTCAAAGAACCAGCTCTTGGTTTCATTGATTTTTTCTATTGTTTTATTCTTCTCAATTTTATTTATTTGGTCTCTAATCTTTATTATGTCCCTCCTTCTGGTGACTTTGGGCCTCATTTGTTCTTCTTTTTCCAATTTCAGTAATTGTGTCTTTAGACTATTCATTTGGGAATGTTCTTCCTTATTTAAATAGGCCTGGATTGCAATATACTTTCCTCTTAGAACTGCCTTTGCTGCGTCCCACAGAAGTTGTGGCTTTGTGTTGTTGTTGTCATTAGTCTCCATATATTCTTTGATTTCTGTTTTGATTTGGTCGTTAACCCATTGATTAATTAGGAGAGTGTTGTTACGTCTCCATGTATTTGTGAGCCTTTTTGATTTCTTTCTAAAATTTATTTCTCGTTTTATACCTTGGTGATCTGAGAAGTTGGTTGGTAGGATTTCAATATTTTTGAAATTACGGAGGTTCTTTTTGTGGCCTAGTATGTGGTCTATTCTGGATAATGTTCCATGGGCACTTGAGAAAAATGTGTATCCTTTTGCTTTTGGGTGTAGAGTTCTGTAGATGTCTGTTAGGTCCATCTGTTCTAGTGTGTTGTTCAGTGCCTCTGTGTCTTTACTTATTTTCTGTCTGGTTGATCTGTCCTCTGGAGTGAGGGGTGTGTTGAAGTCTCCTAACATGAATGCATTGCTGTCTATTAAATCCTTTAATTCTGTTAGTATTTGTCTCACATATGCTGGTGCTCCTGTGTTGGGTGCATATATATTTATAATGGTTATATCTTCTTGTTGGACTGACCCCTCTATCATTATGTAATGTCCTTCTTTATCTCTTGCTACTTTCTTCGTTTTGAAGTCTATTTTGTCTGATACAAGTACTGCAACACCTGCTTTTTTCTCCTTGTTGTTTGCATGAAATATCTTTTCCCATCCCTTCACTTTTAGTCTGTGTATATCTTTGGATTTGAGGTGAGTTTCTTGTAGGCAGCATATAGATGGGTCTTGCTTTTTTATCCATTCTGTTACTCTGTGTCTTTTGATTGGTGCATTCAGTCCATTTACATTTAGGGTGATTATTGATAGATATGTACTTATTGCCATTGCTGGCTTTAGATTCGTGGTTACCAAGGGTTCAAGAGTTGCTCCTTTACTGTCTAACAATCTAACTTAACTTTCTTGTTAAGTTATGGTAAACACTGTCTGATGTTTCTTTATTTCTCTCCCTTCTTATTCCTCCTCCTCCATTCTTTCTATACTAGGTGTTTTATTCTTTGCCTTTAGTTAGTATTTGGATTGTCTGCTTTCTTTGCTATGATTTTACTTTCTCTGGTGACATCTTTTTAGCATTAGGTGTGCTTCCCTCTAGAGCAGTCCATTTAAGATATCCTGTAGTGGTGGTTTATGAGAGGCAAACTCTCTCAACTTTCATTTGTCTGGGAATTGTTTAATCCCTCCATCATATTTAAATGATAATCGTGCTGGATACAATATTCTTGGTTCGAGGCCCTTCTGTTTCATAACGTTAAATATATCATGCCATTCTCTTCTGGCCTGTAAGGTTTCTGTTGAGAAGTCTGATGATAGTCTGATGGGTTTTCCTTTGTAGGTGATCTCTTCTCTCTCTAGCTGCCTTTAATACTCTGTCTTTATCTTTGATCTTTGCCATCTTAATTATTATGTGTCTTGGTGTTGTCTTCCTTGGGTCCCTTGTGTTGGGAGATCTGTGGGCTTCCGTGGACTGCGAGACTATTTCCTTGTCCAGCGAGGAAAGTTTTCAGCAATTATTTCTTCAAAGACACTTTCTATCCCTTTTTCTCTCTCTTCTTCCTCTGGTACTCCTATAATGCGAATATTGTTCCATTTCAATTGGTCACAGAGTTCTCTTAATATTCTTTCATTCCTTGAAATCCTTTTATCTCTCTCTGCCTCAGCTGCTCTGTATTCCTGTTCTCTGATTTCTATTCCATTAACAGTCTCTTGCATCTCATCCAGTCTGCTGTTAAGCCCGTCGATTGCTTGTCTGATTTCTGCAATGTCTTTCCTCACTTCCTCCCTCAGCTCTTGCACATTTCTCTGTTGGTCCATCAGCATGGTTATGACTTTTATTCTGAATTCTTTTTCAGGAAGACTGTGCATTTCCATCCCTTCAGGCTCCCTCTCTGGGGTTGTCTGGTTGATTTTGGTATGAACCATATTCCTCTGCCTTTTCATGGCTATAGAATTGGTCACTGGTAGTTGCCACGTATGTCAGCTGGGCTCTTTAAGACTTTAGAAAGGGAAAAAAAAAGAAGAGAAAAAAAGAAGAAAGAAAGAAAGAAAGAAAAAAAAGAAAAAAAGAAAGGAAAAAACAAAACAAAACAAAACAAAATGCCCACTGAGAGTAGATTCTGTGGGAATGCTGTAGGTGGCTCTATTGCCCCACTATTCCGCACCCGTGGCTGTGCTGCTCCGCAGGGCCCTTTATCGCTCTGGCAGGGGTTGGAACGAATGGGAGGCTGCTGATTCAGTGAGAAGTGTAAGTATGGCTACGCTTCCCCAGTCGCCAGCTAAGGCGTCTGAAACTCACCAGGACTCCCAGCCTGCTGGGCTGAGTGTGCTGGGGCGCTCCTGCTCCTCCGCTGGGCTCCTGTCTCTTGAAGACCGCTGAAGAAAGCGCGCGCTTTTTTTTCCTTCCCGGGACCCGGCTGCAAGCACCCTGGCGCGTTCCCCGCTCAGATCCTGCCCCTCTGTCTCTCCAATCTCCGCTGCACTGCGCAATGTGGGTCAGCACTCCCTGCACAGATCAGTGGGGCTGGCTACTTCGCGGGGTATACTTCCACCCCCTCCTGGCTCTGAATCCTCTCCTCCCACTGGTGCGCTGGGGTGGGGGCGTGCTCGGATCCCGCCGGGTCGCGGCTCCGTATCTTACCTGCCTCTTGGGGTGCCGAGTCCTCTCGGGTGTAGCTGCACGCTGTGCGCTTTCCTGTGTATTCTGGTCTCTCTTTTAGAAATAGATGTATTTGCTGTGTTGTTCGTTGATAAATAGAGTGTTGGGAGGAGATTTCTGCCGCCCTGCTCACGCCTCCATCTTTCTGGAAGTCCAAGAAACTTACTTTTTAACTTAACTGGGTTTTAAGTTGCATCTTATTTTCAAGATGGAATCCTTCCTGTTTTTACTACATTGTTTTAGGCTTGCTTGCTACATTGCCCAGGTTGCAAATCATTTGTTTAGGGCTGGAGGAAGAAAAGCAGCACCTGGGTAAAGTCAGAAAAACTTTACCCAGCAGCCCCCCAGCAGGCTAAAGCAAATCCCACAATAGATTACCTTGCTTTGTTTTTTCCAGAGGCCCTCACCCCTAAACCCATGGCCACTGTCTCAGTCTGAGGATAATCCAGTCAAGCCTTTGGTTCTGTCTCAGTGTAATTCTGGGGAAAAATCCTGGGGCAAAATACCTTTTAACTGAAATCAAAGGGAGAAATTAAGTGAGAGAAATACGTTTATTGCTTACAAGAAGTTGTTTGCTTCTGCTCACCTGTCTCATGACCCTGCTGCAGAAAAGAAAGGGCCCCACCCAACCTCTCAGGTTCATATACGCCCTCACTCCCCCTGTGTATGAGATAGACTACTTCTCTCCACCCCTTGGAAACACCTATTGGTAATGGAGATACACTGAGGACATCTTAGTGAGATTCTGGAAATACTGGAATTTTGCCCACAACCTTGTCTTCCAGCATCTTCAGGTATAGGGGCTTTTCCCTACTGATAAGGACTCTCGGCTACCAATGGCTCAAAAGCAAGTTCCTCCTGTTTTCCACGGGTATAGGTCACTGGCCCCAATAAGCATTGGAGTTCTCCACTTAAGGGACTAGTAGAAAGGGCACTGTGCTGCTGTAAATATGCATCCCATTTGGCCAGTGTAGGTGTCTGTGCCACACTTCTCAGTGGACTTTAGGTCTAGTCTTGCACCCACCCCACGATGGGATAGGTAGTTATTACCTTGGTTGGAGCTGTTCCGGTGATGGGCTCCATAGCCAGCAAGGCATGGTACACAGCAACCAGTTGCTTCTCTATCAAGGTGTACCGGACCTCTGCTCCTTTCCATAGTTGTGACCAGAATTCAGTAGGTTGGTGTGTCCATTCAAGCCATTGCCAAAGAACCCATAACCATCTCTGGTTATATGAACTGTTGCGAGCCAGGCTGAACCGTCCGTCTGATGGCACTGCCCAGACGCCCGGTAAGAAGGAACCGCAATGCAGAGTTCTGAAAGGAACATCGCCGCTATCTCTCATTATTATGGTGTTTGGAAATGTTGTTGGTCACTTTCACCTAAATTGGAAAACCAAATTTAATATACCCTGGGAGAAATGCCAGAGGCAAGACCCCCTAATTCTTCCAGGTGGTAAAGATACCTCAAGACAACTGCTGGGCATAAAAGCCATAGGGCATAAATCAGCAAAGAAGTAAGGAGAGCTAACCTTTTCAAAGAACATTGCTTCTCTCTCACTTACCAACTGCACATCTCCCTGTATGGCCCCGGAAGATGGCTGGTTAGCGAGAGACGGGTAAGATTCCTCAAGGGAGGAACAACCTAAGACAGGCACAGTCGCAGGGAGGCCATCAGGTGAGCAATAGGGGGCCAACAGAGGTGAGGCTCAGAACCTCACACCCCCAGTTTTGAGAGAAATCTTCTGTGCCCATGGCTGTTTTGTTGCCGTTGTCTCACTCGGATCTATACCCAGTTTATAGGCATGAATCTGACAGTCTACACTTGCTTTCCTACTGCATTAAACTCTACTTTTCATCTTTATTTTATATCAAGATTTAAACAGCTTTCTTTTAGAAACTGTAATCTTTATTACTTTTACCTACTACTTTAACATTTTAATAAAACCTAATGGGAGGGGTATGTGAGGAAGATATTGGAAACAAGTATTCATTTATAATAAATGGACATTGTTTGAGAGGGTTCCAGTTCCCCCTCCCCACCCCTATGTGACCTCCAGATGTTATATTTGATGAATGTGGAAACAGGTGGGTTCAAAGAACAGGTGGTTCCCTCTGACTAACCCACCAGAGAACAGCTTGATAAATTATAAACGTAATAAGAACAGGGCATTGCCTGACTTCAGATCAGAAAAATCTCCATTGTAAGTCTTACTGAAAGTGGGTCCAAGGCACACTCCATGAAATTTATCCCTGCCTGCCAGAAGGTCATCCTGTCCTCTTGGAGACCGCCGCTTTCTTTCCTACTGGAGATGGAGAATGGGAGTATAGCTAAGAAAGAATAAGAACCCTACATAAAAACAATAGAATAGTAAACTTTAAATAGTCATCTGTAAAAATAAAACCAAGAATCTGGCACCTACCTAACCTTTGTAAGATTTTCTAACTGCAGTAACTAGGAACAAAGTTTACTTAGAAACTAGTAGACGGACTTTTGGGAAGATGGTGGCGTGAGCAGGGTGGCGGAAATCTCCTCCCCAAACCAAATATATTTATGAAAATACAGCAAATACAACTACTCCTAAAAGAGAGCCCAGAAGATACAGGACGACACTAGCCTACAGCTACACTGAGAGGACTTGGCACCCCACGAGGCAGGTAAGATACAGAGCCATGAACTGGCGGGACCTGAGCACTCCCCCACCCCAGCGCACCGGCGGCAGGAGAGGATTCAGAGCAGGGAGGCAGTCGAAGCACAGGCCCATTGACTAACCAGTCCTGGTGATCTGCGCCAGGAGCACTGACGCACTTAGTGCAGTGTATCGGAGATTGGAGAGGCAGAGGTGCAGATTCCAAGATGGCAGGTCCACCCAGCTGGTTCCCTGGGACAAAAGAAAAGCGCACGCTTTTTTAGAGGTCTTAAAGATACAGGGGCCCAACAGAGGAGCAGGATCATCCCAGCGCACTCAGCCAAGCAGGCTGGGAGCCCTGGGGAATTTTGTTCCCCTTGGAATCTGGCTGGGAAAAGCAGTCGTACGAAGACTTTCCATAGAAATCAGCAGCCTCCCATTTCTTCCCTCCCAGGCCAGAGTTACAAAGGGTCCAGTGGAGCGCCATGGCAGCGGAACAGTGGAGCAGCAGCTCCACCTACAGGATCCTAACAGAAACTACACCTGGCAGGCGGTTTTTTTTTTCTCTATTTTCCCTTTCTTCTTTTTTTCTTTTTCTGACCACTTCTATTGCCATGAAAAGAGAGGAATATGGTACAAAGAAAACTTACCCAGACAACACCAGACCAGACTACCCCAGAGAGGGAGTCTGAAGGGATGGACATGCACAATCTTCCTGAAAAAGAATTCAGAATAAAAGTCATAACCATAATCATGGATCTACAGAGAAATATGCAAGAACTAAGGGAGAAAGAGAGGGAAGTGAGGAAAGATAATGCAGAGATGAGACAAGCGATTGACGGGCTTAGCAGCAGACTGGACGAGATGTAAGAGACTGTTAATGGAATAGAAATCAGAGAACAGAGGACTTCCAGGAAGATGGCGGCGTGAGCAGGGTGGCAGAAATCTCCTCCCAACACTATTTATCTACGAAAACACAGCAAATACATCTATTCCTAAAAGAGAGACCAAAATACACAGGAAAGTGCACAGCGTGCAGCTGCACCTAAGAGGACTCGGCACCCCAAGAGGCGGGTAAGATACGGAGCCAGGACCCGGTGGGACCCAAGCACTCCCCCACACCAGCGCACTGGTGGGAGGAGAGGATTCAGAGCTGGGAGGGAGTGGAAGTACACCCTGCGAAGTAGCCAGCCCCGGTGATTTGCGCGGGGAGCGCTGACCCACATCGCGCAGTGCAGCGGAGATTGGAGAGACAGAGGGGCAGGATCTGAGCGGGGAATGCGCCAAGGTGCTTGAAACCAGCTCCCGGGAAGGAAAAATAAAAGCGCGCGCTTTCTTCAGTGGTCTTAAAGAGACAGGAGCCCAGCAGAGGAGCCGGATCGCCCGAGCACACTCAGCCCAGCAGGCTGGGAGTCCTGGGGAGTTTCAGACGCCTTAGCTGGCGACTGGGGAAGCGTAGCCATACTTACACTTCTCACGGAGATCAACAGCCTCCTATTCGTTCCCACCCTTGCCAGAGCGATAAAGGGCCCTGCGGAGCGGCGCAGCCACGGCTGCGGAATAGTGGGGCAGTAGTGCCACCTACAGCATTCCCACAGAATCTACTCTCGGTGGGTGTCTTTTTTTGTTTTGTTTTTTGTTTTGTTTTTTCTTTTTTCTTTTCTTTCTTTTTTATTTCTTTCTTTCTTTCTTTCTTTCTTCTCTTTTTTCTTTTCTTTTTCTCTTTTTTTTTGTCTCTTTTTAAAGTCTCAGAGAGCCCAGCTGACATATGTGGCAACTACCAGTGACCATTTCTATAGCCATGAAAAGGCAGAGGAATATGGTTCATACCAAAATCAACCAGACAACCCCAGAGAGGGAGCCTGAAGGGATGGAAATGCACAGTCTTCCTGAAAAAGAATTCAGAATAAAAGTCATAACCATGCTGATGGACCTACAGAGAAATGTGCAAGAGCTGAGGGAGGAAGTGAGGGAACTGAGGAAAGACACTGCAGAAATCAGACAAGCGATCGACGGGCTTAACAGCAGACTGGATGAGATGCAAGAGACTGTTAATGGAATAGAAATCAGAGAACAGGAATACAGAGCAGCTGAGGCAGAGAGAGATAAAAGGATTTCTAGGAATGAAAGAATATTAAGAGAACTGTGTGACCAATCCAAACGGAATAATATTCGCATTATAGGAGTACCAGAGGAAGAAGAGAGAGAAAAAGGGATAGAAAGTGTCTTTGAAGAAATAATTGCTGAAAACTTTCCCTCGCTGGGGGAAATAGTCTCGCAGTCCACCGAAGCCCACAGATCTCCCAACACAAGGGACCCAAGGAAGACAACACCAAGACACATAATAATTAAGATGGCAAAGATCAAAGATAAAGACAGAGTATTAAAGGCAGCTAGAGAGAGAAAAGAGATCACCTACAAAGGAAAACCCATCAGACTATCATCAGACTTCTCAACAGAAACCTTACAGGCCAGAAGAGAATGGCATGATATATTTAATGTAATGAAACAGAAGGGCCTCGAACCAAGAATATTGTATCCAGCACGATTATCATTTAAATATGATGGAGGGATTAAACAATTCCCAGACAAACGAAAGTTGAGAGAGTTTGCCTCTCATAAACCACCACTACAGGATATCTTAAATGGACTGCTCTAGAGGGAAGCACACCTAACACTAAAAAGATGTCACCAGAGAAAGTAAAATCATAGCAAAGAAAGCAGACCATCCAAATACTAACTAAAGGCAAAGAATAAAACACCTAGTATAGAAAGAATGGAGGAGGAGGAATAAGAAGGGAGAGAAAGAAACATCAGACTGTGTTTACAATAACTTAACAAGAAAGTTAAGTTAGATTGTTAGACAGTAAAGAAGCAACCCTTGAACCCTTGGTAACCACGAATCTAAAGCCAGCAATGGCAATAAGTACATATCTATCAATAATCACCCTAAATGTAAATGGACTGAATACACCAATCAAAAGACACAGAGTAACAGAATGGATAAAAAAGCAAGACCCATCTATATGCTGCTTACAAGAGACTCACCTCAAACCCAAAGATATACACAGACTAAAAGTGAAGGGATGGAAAAAGATATTTCATGCAAACAACAAGGAGAAAAAAGCAGGTGTTGCAGTACTTGTATCAGACAAAATAGACTTCAAAACGAAGAAAGTAGCAAGAGATAAAGAAGGACATTACATAATGATAGAGGGGTCAGTCCAACAAGAAGATATAACCATTATAAATATATATGCACCCAACACAGGAGCGCCAGCATATGTGAGACAAATACTAACAGAATTAAAGGATTAAATAGACAGCAGTGCATTCATGTTAGGAGACTTCAACACACCCCTCACTCCAGAGGACAGATCAACCAGACAGAAAATAAGTAAAGACACAGAGGCACTGAACAACACACTAGAACAGATGGAACTAACAGACATCTACAGAACTCTACACCCAAAAGCAAAAGGATACACATTCTTCTCAAGTGCCCATGGAACATTATCCAGAATAGACCACATACTAGGCCACAAAAAGAACCTCAGTAATTTCAAAAATATTGAAATCCTACCAACCAACTTCTCAGATCACCAAGGTATAAAACTAGAAATAAATTTTAGAAAGAAATCAAAAGGCTCACAAATACATGGAGACTTAACAACACTCTCCTAATTAATCAATGGGTTAACGACCAAATCAAAACAGAAATCAAAGAATATATGGAGACTAATGACAACAACAACACAAAGCCACAACTTCTGTGGGACACAGCAAAGGCAGTTCTAAGAGGAAAGTATATTGCAATCCAGGCCTATTTAAATAAGGAAGAACATTCCCAAATGAATAGTCTAAAGACACAATTACTGAAATCGGAAAAAGAAGAACAAATGAGGCCCAAAGTCACCAGAAGGAGGGACATAATAAAGATCAGAGAAGAAATAAATAAAATTGAGAAGAACAAAACAATAGAAAAAATCAATGAAACCAAAAGCTGTTTCTTTGAAAAAATAAACAAATAGATAAACCCCTAGCCAGACTCATTAAGAGAAAAAGAGAATCTGTACACATAAACAGAATCAGAATTGGGAAAGGAATAATAACGACGGACCCCACAGAAATATAAAGACTTATAAGAGAATATTATGAGAATCTATATGCTAACAAGCTGGAAAACCTAGAAGAAATGGACAACTTCTTAGAGAAATACAACCTTCCAAGACTGACCAAGCAAGAAACAGAAAACCTAAACAGACCAATCACCAGCAACGAAATTGAATCGGTTATCAAAAGCTACCCAAGAACAAAACCCCCGGGCCAGAAAGGTTCACCTCTTGAATTCTACCAGACATATAGAGAAGAAATAACACCAATTCTTCTTAAAGTTTTCCAAAAAATAGAAGAGGAGGGAATACTTCCAAACTCATTCTATGAAGCCAGCATCACTCTAATACCAAAACCGGGCCAGGACCTCACCAGAAAAGAAAATTACAGGCCAATATCCCTGATGAACATAGATGCAAAAATACTCAACAAAATATTAGCAAACCGAATTCAAAAATACATCAAGAGGATCATACACCATGATCAAGTGGGATTCATCCCAGGGATGCAAGGATGGTACAACATTCGAAAATCCATCAACATCATCCATCACATCAACAAAAAGAAGAACAAAAACCACATGGTCATCTCCATAGATGCTGAGAAAGCATTTGACAAAATTCATCACACATTCATGAGTAAAACTCTCAGCAAAATGGGTACAGAGGGCAAGTACCTCAACATCATAAAGGCCATATATGATAAACCCACAGCTAACATCATACTTAACAGCGAGAAGCTGAAAGCTTTTCATCTAAGACTGGGAACAAGACAGGGATGCCCACTCTCTCCACTGTTATTCAACATACTACTGGAGGTCCTAGCCACGGCAATCAGGCAAAACAAAGACATACAAGGCATCCAGATTGGTAAAGAGGAAGTCAAATTGTCACTATTTGCAGATGACATGATATTGTACATAAAAAACCCTAAAGACTCCACTCCAAAACTACTAGAACTAATATCTGAATTCAGCAAAGTTGCAGGATACAAAATTAACACACAGAAATCTGTTGCTTTCTTATACACTAATGATGAACTAACAGAAAGAGAAATCAGAAAAACAATTCCATTCCCATTTGCATCAAAAAGAATAAAATACCTAGGAATAAACCTAACAAAGGAAGTGAAAGACCTACACCCTGAAAGTACAAGACACTCCTAAGAGAAATTAAAGAGGACACTAACAAATGGAAATTCATCCCATGCTCTTGGCTAGAAAGAATAAATATTGTTAAAATGGCTATACTACCTAAAGGAATCTACAGATTCAAAGCAATCCCTTTCAAAATACCAACAGCCTTCTTCAATGAACTGGAACAAATAATTCTACAATTCGTATGGAACCACAAAAGACCCCAAATAACTAAAGCAATCCTGAGAAGGAGGAATAAAACAGGGGGAATTATGCTCCCAGACTTCAAGCTCTACTACAAAGCCACAGTAATGAAGACAATTTGGTATTGGCACAAGAACAGACCTACAGAGCAGTGGAACAGAATAGAAAATCCAAACATTAACCCAAACATATACAGTCAATTAATATATGATAAAGGAGCCTTAGATATACAATGGGGAGATGACAGCCTCTTCAGCAGCTGGTGTTGGCAAAACTGGACAGCTACATGTAAGAGAATGAAACTGGAGTACTGTCTAACCCGATACACAAAGGTAAATTCAAGGTGAATCAAAGACCTGAATGTAAGTCATGAAAGTATAAAACTCTTAGAAAAAAACGTAGGCAAAAATCTCTTGGACCTATGAGCGACTTCTTCATGAACATATCTCCCCGGGCAAGGGAAACAAAAGCAAAAATGAAGGAGTGGGCCTATATCAAGCTGAAAAGCTTCTGTACAGCAAAGGACACCATCAGTAGAACAAAAAGACATCCTACAGTATGGGAGAATATATCCATAAATGACATATCCGATAAGGGGTTGACATCTAAAATATATAAAGAACTCACGCACCTCAACAAACAAAAAGCAAATAATCCAATGAAGAAATGGGGAGAATACATCAATAGACACTTCTCCAAAGAGGAAATTCAGATGGCCAACAGGCACATGAAAAGATGCTCCACACCGCTAATCATCATACAAATGCAAATTAAAACCAAAATGAGATATCACCTCACACCAGTGAGGATGGCCAGCATCCAGAAGAGAAACAACAACAAATGTTGGCGAGGACATGGAGAAATGGGAACCCTCCTACACTGCTGATGGGAATGCCAATTAGTTCAGCCATTGTGGAAAGCAGTATGGAGGTTCCTCAAAACACTCAAAATAGAAATACCATTTGACCCAGGAATCCCACTCTTAGGAATTTACCCTAAGAATGCAGCAGCCCAGTTTCAGAAAGACAGATGCACCCCTATGTTTATTTCAGCACTATTTACAATAGCCAAGAAATGGAAGCAACCTAAGTGTCCATCAGTAGATGAATGGATAAAGAAGTGGTACCTATACACAATGGAATATTATTCAACCATAAGAAGAAAACAAATCCTAGCATTTGCAACAACATGGATGGAGCTAGAGGGCATTATGCTCAATGAAATAAGCCAAGCGGAAAAAGACAAATATCAAATGATCTCACTCATATGTGGAATATAAGAACAAAGAAAAAAACTGAAGGAACAAAACAGCAGCAAACTCACAGAACCCAAGAATAGACTAATAGTTACCAAAGGGAAAGGAACTGAGAAGGATAGGTGGGAACGGAGGGACAAGGGAGAAAAAGGGGCATTACGATTAGCAGACGTAATGTTGGGGGGTGCGGGGAGGGTTGTACAACTCAGAGAAGACAAGTAATGATTCTATAGCATCTCACTACGCTGATGGATGGTGATTGTAATGGGGTTGGTGGGGAGGACCTGATGAAGGCGGTAGTTTAGTCATCATAATATTGCACATGTTATTGTAGATTAATGATACCAAAATAAACTATAAAAAAAAAAAGAAACTAGTAGTTGGGTAACACATGTCAAAATGGTTTTATCTCATTTTCTAAACTCATGTTACCCTGCTATGCGTCAATTAAATGATTAATAACTGTACTTATGTAATCAAAGAGCATATAAACAATTAGCTACTTTTAATTAAAGGCCAGGCTCAGCTTTTGCTAGTGTCTGTGTCCTCATTCATATATTCAGCCGCTGATGCCAACCATCCTTCAGGGACCCCTGGACTAGCTGGAGCTAGACTCTGGCAATGAATATGTGGGTAACAGGGCCTTGATGAGTCCATTAAACTCAAGGTCTGCACAGCCATGACTGCTCACGTAGCAGCAGTAAAAACAGCTGCACATGTCTTATCCCAGTCCCACCTAATGCCCTTTCATACCAACCAGTATAAGGGCTTCAGAATTTTTGTCAAGTGTGGGATGAATGCTCTACAGTAGCCCAAAAGACCTAAAAACTTGTAATACTGTCACAGTGTTCATGGTTGGAAAGGCTGGACATTGTCTATTACTACTTCTGGGATAAGTAGTTTTACCCGACCAGACAGTGAATGTCCACTGCTGGCCTTCCTATGTGAAGGCAAACTTCCTGACTTTCCTGTGCTATGTCAATAGAGAAGAAAGCATTAGCAAGGTCTACAACATAATGATATGTCCCTAGTTGATGACTGAGGGTGTCCATAAGTGTTGCTATAGAGGGGACAGAAGCATGCAAAAGGGGTGTGACTTTATTCAATTCCCTGTAGTCCACAGTCATACACCAGGAGCCATCTGGCTTTTTCAGTGGCCACACAGGGGAATTAAAAGGACTATAAATGGAATTTATGATGCCTGCTTTCTCCATCTCCTGTACAGCTTCTCCAATTTCCTTGTGGCCCCCAGGCAATTTATACTTCTTAGTATTTGTCACCGGCAGAGGGACAGGCAGAGCTACAGGTGGGTGCTTAGCATATCCCCTCAGAACTACCTTTACCACATGTACCATCAGTCTGAATTCACCTGCAGTGGTCTGTAACCACAGGACCTGCAGGATATCTACCCCCTAAACATATTCAGGGATGGGAGAAATGTACACAGTATACTCCTTTGGGGGTTGTGGGTAAAATTGTAACATTTCCAGAATATCTTGCCTGGCTTTAGTATATTTGCATATCCTCAGGTGTGGAGTCAAGTTCATCTCCATACCAATGGGTAATTATCTGGGTAATAAGGGCGTGTCTGAACCTGAGAGGTTAAAGGGAGGGGTTTGGCTTGCTTGCTTGCTTGCTCCTGGCTTCTTCCAGAGCAGAGGAGAGAGATGGTTCAGGACTGCAGTTTGTGAGCAATAAACGCGTTTTAAACTTTATTTGTCCCTTTGACTGATTTTGGTTTTTAGAGGTATTTTGCCCCAGGATTTCCTTTCCCCAGACTTACAACTGCCATGAGAGTAAAAAAGCCGTAAGATTAGATGAGATCTTTTGGAAAGATGGCTGATAATGAAGAAAAGCAGTTAAAAGGACTGAGCCCTATGTCAGATAAGTAAGGAGTTTATTCTCTATTCAGGATATGTGGATTCTTGGCTTATAGTTTTAAGTGTTTTTCTGTAATTCTCCCTTTCTCCTGTGATACTCAGAACAAGAATATTTTTTTTACTGATGTACAAAAATGCTCCCAGTAATGAGTATGCAATAAAAGTTGAAACTCATACTCAATCTATTGACGTTAGTCATGAGATCACACTGGATATCCAACGAATAATACTTCCAAGATGAACCTGAGACAGGGACCGTGGGTGTAGTCAGAATAGGGTGAGGGCCTCTGGAAACAGCAAGGTGGGATATTTACAGTCAGAGCAATATAACAATGGGCACAGAAGTCCCTTTTGAAACTGTGTTAAGCATTATGCCAAGTCAAGGTCACACTAATTCTCTAGGATCAAGATATCATACTAAGGATATAGATATCTACTATGAGGTCAGTTAAAAGTCAAAAGGGCAGGAGCAACTGGGCCTGGAATGCTTTGGGTGTTTCACAAAGAGTGGTATCTCAGTATATCCAGTGACCTCACTGTAAACAGCCCTAGCAAGTAGAGAACTGATCCAACCTGCAGGTCAGCAAACGTAAAAGCCCCGGCCATGAGGTTCGCCAACTGGGACCTGAGTAGGGGATGCACGAATAAAAGAGACCATAAGACAGACACTGGATACAAAGCAGGCTTTCTGATCAAATCTCGTTTATTACAGGTTGGGGCAGAGAATATATAGACAGTACAGGGTGTGGTCTTTTCTGATTGGTTGCCCATCATGCTAATGAAACGATCTACAAAGTCCAATCACGCACCTAGTTGTGCCCATGCGCAGTTGCCTCTGACGTAAGAGGCGGACCGGAGTGAGAACGTTTGGCGGGAAAATGTGGCGCGAAAGTGATCAACAAGAAGTAAACAAGATGGAGTCTTTAAAACAAAATGGAGTCTTGTTGTTTTTGTGCCGTATGGCTCCCAACAGAGAACAACCCAGCCCACCTTGAGGGCAGGGCAGGTGGTACAAGTCCACACCCCTAAGCCTTTTTTTCATGTTCTCGAAAAATCCTTATTTGCCTATAAATCCCCTAGACAACGCACCACCCCGGGCATGAGCCGGGAGCTCTGTCCTTTCACTTTATTTCTAAATAAAAGCTTGTACCTTTCTCTCCTACCTTGGGTGTTTGCTAAACTCATTCTTCGGCTTCATGAACAAGAACCCCGGCATCAAACCCACCCTCACCACATGTTATGTGTGCAATTCCCGGGAGTTCCCAGGCCTCTTGAAGTCTGTTTGTGGAACCCAGCTTGAAAGCCTTATACCTAAAGCTGCTTTTTCTCTTCCCTTAGCTACACCAGCTCCTGATCTCTCTGAAAAGATGGACCTTGAGATTACAAATCTGATTCTTTTGAACTGGAGTTTCTCTGCTGTGGAGATACTATCTACACAGTAATATAGAAATTAAATAATCTACCCAGAGATTTCACTTGAACTACAGACTCAGACACTCAGCTACCATTTGACATTTCTACCTGGTAGTCTGTTAATATACACTTCCAACTTGAGCAGGCCCCAAACAATTTCTGACATTATAAAAATAGTTTCTCTCATCGTCATCTTAAATTTGCTAAATGATAATTCTAAACTTTCAGCTGGAGGTTTAATCCTACATTTAATACATCAATACGTCCTGTCAGCTCTGTCCTTGAAAACAGGCAAGAATCCAAGCATTTCTCCTTCCCAGTGTTAGCGCTCTGAAAAGCCACTGCCATCTCTCACTTTAATTAGTGTAGCCCCTTCATCTCCTGGGTCTGCTTTTCTCTTCTAGTCTTCACACAGCAGCCAGAGGGACTGCAATAAAAAGTACATCAGATCAGGCCACTTCTCTGCTGAAAATCCTTCAATGGCTCTCATTTCACCCAAAGTAAAAGCCAAATATCTTTCAATGGCTTACAAGCCCCTGCTCTCTGGCCTTTGTTATCTTGAAACAGACTGCTCTTCTCTTTCTTAGCTAAGCAATACTGTCCCTAGAACATTTCAGAACAGGCCAAGGTACATCTCTTTCAAGGACTGTGTACTGTCTCTTCTCTGCACTCAGCTCCCAGATCTCTGTAGGCATTGCTCCCTCATTTCTCTCAGGTTGATATTCAAGTATCATCCTTTCAGTGAGGCTGGCTGTGAGCAGTGTGGTCACAGCTACCCCGCCCTGACCCCCGACACTCTGCTTTATTTTCCCTGCTCTTGAGGAGCTTGCAGTCTATTTGGAAAGTCAACACATACCCTCATGAAAAATAAAGCAGGAATGGAACTCTACCTAGGATGTCAGAAGAGCATTATCCAAGTCCTTAGTGGGAGTGGTAGTTGACGTTTGGACAAGCAGCTTGGTAGGAGGCTTCAGAGGACCCTCAGGCCAGTAACAGGAATCTGGATTTTACTCCAGACAACAGGGAACAGAGTTTTTTTTCTTACTGTTTTCTCCGTATGGTTTGCTCGGATTGTGGAACCATTGTCTTTTATGAAACTAGTTGTTGCACTTAGCATATTGAATTTAAATTGTGTGTTTGCATCTCTTCACCCTTAGAAAGAAATTCTACTGACTTCTCAAAGTGGCTGGATGAATGCATATGAAAGAAATGAATATAAATGAATTTACAATTGTTAAAATAAAATACTTAACTGTACATAAGAAGCCTTGAAGGAAAGGAAAATATTTCACAAAAGATCCTTTAAAGACAAGTATGTACATTAGTAGCAATTTTGGCAAACTGCTTTACTTATCTTTTCTGGGCATCTACAGACTCGGAGTGTAAGGGGTGATTTTCTTTCTTTTAAACAAGTTCCCAGTACAAGTAACATTTAATAGCTTGCGCAGCTTCTGTCTTTTTGTGGGAGGTGAAGTGACTTCCACTAATATATTTGTACATTATTGTTAGCTTTGTGATTCATAATTCTAGATATATACAAAAGGATATTATTAACCACTATACAAGTTATAAAGGATTGTTAGGAAGCAAACATTTTCCTATACCCTTTAAGGTTCTTCTCGCTGGTCTAAGAATTAAATTGACATGAGACAGATTAACAGGAGAAAATCAAATTTAATTATGTAGGGTGAATCTGCACAGACATGAAATTCCAAAGACGGTCAAATAAAATGAGGTATGTGTGTCATCCTGAACTAAGGAGAAGGGGTTAAGAGCCTAGGACTTCAAAGGGAAGAAAA
>JAVSCE010016297.1:600000-769027 GCA_032199065.1 Smutsia gigantea
CACTTGTTAGTCAATAATATAGCACAAATTGCCCACTGAGTACTTAATTTGTGCTTATTTATTTGTTTGTATATTTAGTACTATAGCAAGAAGCTCACTTAACACACTGGGGATGAGAGGAACAGGAGTTTGCGTCTTCAACTCAAGGAATAATGGAAGGAGACAGAAGAATAAGGATTTTTTGGCTACCAGCTGCTGGTTCCTTCCTAATTCCCATCTGGTTCCATGTGGACCATCTGGAGAAATGTGAAGAATGTGTGATATGTGTATCTGTGTGTGTCTGTGTTACTCTATTCCAGAATTTTCTTTGGAGAACCAGAGATGGGAAAAAAATGTGGTTGGAATTCTGGTGGATTTGTCAGGCACCTGTCTTTACACTCAGAGAAAGAAAAGGGTAGTCCATGTTCCAGCATGGTGCCTCTGAGGAAGTGGGATTTAGAGAGGAATGGCCTGAAAATCAGAATTTTGGTATCTGACGTCCAGGGCACCTGTCAAGTTTGTTGCAAGAGGAATAAAACCATTCTCTGATAAAGGACCCTGAGAGTCTGAACAAGGAACTTGACAAGTGAAACCATCCAGTGGGTGAAGCTTGAGTCAATTCGAATAATTGGAAAATCAGAAATGAATGGTGGGGAAAGTATCCTGGGCCTCTGAAGACCTTTACACTTGTTTCAGATGAATTGGTATCTCATGTACCTTCTCTGGTCTCACTCATCACACAGACAAGTCAGGACTCTGATTCTGCACAGGGCAAGACCAACTCTTTGGTGATGGACACGCTACGAGGTTCTTTTGCCAACTGCTGCCCAGCCTCTGGAGGTAACACCCACCACTCTATAGTCTCTCCCTTGAAACTTCAACTACAGACCAGAGCAAGTCTTAGAACTAATACAAACACAGATCTAGTTTCTAGGGATATCTGCCCAAATGTACTCCCTCTTTGCTCTGTAAATGCTTTCATTAGGGAGAAATAATCTCTATTGCAAAACAAAATAACAATAAACCATGAGGTAGGTGTTACTGACTCTGCTTTAGAAGTGAGCGAACTGCTGCTCAGAGAATTAAAGAAAATCATCATTGCTACTCAGCTAGTAGGAAGCAGACCTGAAATTCAAATCTGAGTGTCCAACTCTAATGCTGTTTCTACAAAACTGGTCGTGGTGATTAACGTTCCAGTCTTAAAGAAGGAAATTGTTCTGAGGTGGAGGTAAGCACCTGCCCTGGGCTTACTCATCGCAGTGCCTCTGGTTCTTCCACCTGGGTAGGAAATGGGGCAAAAGGATAGGAAGCTTCTTCAAGCGAAGCAGCTGAGTTTCAAAGATCCAAAGCAAAGATGGGCATCGAGGTTTAAAACAGTGTGTGCAGAAGGTCAAGGGCCCACAAGCTGTTTATTCTACTTAAAGAACAGGGAGCAAGTTTCAGGAGTAAAGAGGTAGATAGTTAGGTACAAGTTCAGGAATAAAAACACAATATCAGGTCCTTGGGACTTCTAGGATCATCCCAGAATGAGGACAGAATCCAAAGATCAGCAACCAAACTCTAAGAGGTCTGGAACCTTCTCAGTTGCTTCCTTACTGTTGGGAGTCATCATTATTTCCATCACTTGCCTTGTAGAAAGTGAAATTAAAATCCTTAAATCAAAAGAGGTCCTGCAGGTTCATCCTTGGCAGCACAAACCCAGGGGGCTGAACAGCCTGTAGTGATTCAGAGGGTAAACTGGTGTGCGGAGGCAGCCATTCGGATGAGGATCAGAAGGAAATGAGTCTCTGGGGTAAAAAACCAAGTTGAGCGCAGACAAGTAAATCTGGCTCAAGCAGGGCTCTAGGGATGAAGGGTGGCTAAGCCCAGCTGCTCCTGGATAATAGAAACAACCCCTACCAAGTCTACCTCCTAGGGACACTCTAGAGCTGCAAAGAGATAATAGGAGTGAAATCACTACCCCTGTGTAGTGATGCTGTTCTCTAGGCTAGGGGCTAGGGACTGGGAATCCTGCTATTAAACTCCTACCTCTAAATGCTTCTGCTTTGTTTTCTAATCCAACATTCCTGAAGCCTTTCATCTGTATATCTGGACTCAGCTTATTGCCAGAGCAAAGCTTCATTGGCTGTTTAATGATGGTCTAATCAGGTCCCAGAGGGTCCTAAAGGGATGCTTCTGGCCTGCAGCTTTCCCTTTAAGGAGGGCCTTTGAAACCAGGTCTGCATTAAGTACGAATCAAGCTTTCTGTCTGTGTCTGGTGCACACATGAGTGAAATCCACCTCCATATCACTCATTCCTGGAGGGGATTTTCTCTCTGCATTACACCTGCAGAACGCCATCCTCTTTCTCTGGCAAGCTTGGATACATGATTAATATTTTAAGCCTCCCAGGTTCTGCTTTCCCCAGTTTCAAAAGTGCCTGAACGTTGGACTTTTTAAAAATGTATTTTTCTCCCCGTCCAGACTGCTGGGGAGGAATCACAAGTAGAAGGCGCAGCCCCGGGGGCTGCAACAAATCCAGGCAAATCTTTAAATTGCTTCTGAAGTCATCTGGGTTTTCTTTCATTAGCATCTCAGATGCTACTTCTCTCCCCTGCTGACCTTCATTTTAGAAAGGAATAGGGAACAGTTTGAAGGGGGCATTATATCTTTTCCTACCAAAATGTAGGCTTGAATGGTGAATATTCTCAGCTCAATTCAGAGAGAAATCCGTCTGGCTTTCCCTCCTGTCCTGGCACTGCCATGCTCCCCAGCTCAGGTCCCAGGAGAGTCCTCTGATGTCTCCTTCTCCAGAGCTCCCTCCTTCCTTCCAAAAAACACAGCCAAAGTTTTGCCTACAAGGTTTCTTGCATTCATCTCACGGATGGCTGCAGGCACCTGGTTATCTCCCCATCCACAGTCTCTTTACAGCATGAAGCAGAAAGCAGCAGAAAGAGCCTTAGGAATGGAAACAGGAAGAGCTGGCCACACACCCCAGCATCCAGAACCTGAGTGCTTATGTTCAAATCCAGCTGATACTAATTCCCAAGTTATGACGTACATGCTCTTCATGTTAAACTTCGGTTTCTTTACCTATGAAATCAGAAATGGCGATAATGGTAAAAAAAAAATAACAAAGAGTGAGTAAATAATAAATGACAATACAGGCAAGACTCCAATGTCACAAAACACGTGCCATGTATTACACAGATCTATTGTGTGAATGTACTGCCCAGATGACAGGCATTTGGAAAAACGTGATTTGGAAAGCTATTTGTTAGGGTCCCTTCCATCTCTAAATCCCTAAGTGTTAATCCATAGAATAAATAACTACTTATTGAGAGACCATGTCTGTGTTAGGTAGTAGAGACCCAAAGAAAAATGAGGAGCAGTGTTTGCTTTGTGGTATTCACAGTCTAGCTAGAGCCACACAAAGCCACAAACAGCTACAGGAGAAGATCTGGTCACTGCCCTCCATTCAGTCAAGTAACCAGGAAAATGGAAGGCCTTTCTTCACAACGAAATGTATACTGACTCATTCCCAGCAAACTCATTCAACACATTGAATGTTTATGACCAGCAGACTCCTGTCTATTACACCATGTGCTTCTGTCCCCACCAGCTTTTGATTGAAACCCACTCGTTCAGATTGCATTGAATCAAAGATCTGTGTATTGATAATGTATTGGGATGAGCTGGGAAGGTGAAAACAGGTGCCAAGGAGCAGAGGCTCCTGTCTTCAAAGAGCAGTGCTGCCGAGCTGGGCAACGACAGGACATGAAAGCTGAGGACCCAGTATGAGTCACGGCACCTGCTGGTTCTGTGAATTTGGGCAATGCACTTGACCTGTTCGAGCCCATATCCCATTTGTTGGTAGTGATAAGTCTACCTGCCCATCAACGGCACTGTGAGAAATTTGTACATGAAAATATTTTTTAGGTGGTAAACCTTTTATAACGTGAGTTTCAGAGGCTGGCATAAAGAAGGGGTTAAAGAAAATTCATGGAAGGAGTAAGGAAAGGCATGAGGAGGAAGGAGCAGAGGAAAGAGATAAACACACAGGTGGCATTTTTCAAAATTGTAAAATGGGGAACTCTCTGCCTGGGTCTGATAGACATAGGAATTTTGAGTAGGAAAAGATGACAGAGGGTTAACAGGAGCAGATTTGCATTTTAGCACTAATTTCAAATTCTTTAGTAATTTTATGGAAGGTAGATTTGTGAGGGGTTATAAGCAGACCAGTTAAAAAACATATGAAATAGTCAACAATAATAAACTGAGGCACTGCCAATGGGATGGACTCAATATATTGGAGGAAGACTTTCAAGATGCAGGAGAGGTAAGGAGGTGTTAGGAATAATGCCCAGATTTCTCACTGGGGGCAGCTGGCTAGATGAACGTATCATTTCACAAGGACAGGGCATTTGAAAGAGAGAAGGTTTGGGGAGGGAATGGTGAATTCCATTATGGACACGTTGACTGGAAGTCTCTACAAGACAATCAGGTCAAGATGTCAGCAGCTAACTGGATAGTGACACCTGAACCTTAGAATCACAGATGTGGGATTGATGCAAGAGACATGACGAAGAGCATCCCCCTGGGAACCATGTGGGATGAAAATAATAAAACTGGGATTAAGACAGAATTCTGAAGTCTCCAGTATTTGTTATGGTTCCAAAATGTTGTCGTCAGTAGAATCTGGACAGTTCATATGCACCAAATCTGGAATCAGACTGACTGATCTCCAACCCCAACTCCACCACTTATTAGGCTGGGCAAGTCAGTTCAACTGAAGTTCGGTTTTCCCATAGGTGAAATGGGAACACAAGAAGGAGCTAACACAAGTTGGGAGGACTAACCGAGGTGATGTGGGTAGAGTCACCTCAGTTCTCAATTCATAAATACATTAAAAATGTTATGCATTTTAAGGGACTCTGAGGAGAAGGAGTCCATTTGTGTTTTATGATTTCTTCCTCTTCTCTGATGAGATTTTCCCAAGCCACCAGTCTGAGAAAAGAAAGGTCTTCATTGTCTCCTCCTAGGTTGGCCTTTGAGTAGCCTCCAGCAGTCCTCTACCCCATCAGGCATCTACACTTGCTCTTGTTAGACCTCCCAGTGCTCTGGGTCTCTGTGTACACTGGTCCTGATGGCTCATAGTGGTGTCACTGGGGGTCCCAGGCAGGAGCCCCTCCATCCACACTACAATTTCCTCTGCTTCTGTTCCATCTCTACCCCCGCTGACACTTCTTGCAAGCGGTGTCCCTATTACCACTGCCTCTGTCCCCCAGTGCCTCTGGGATTCAGGGACCCATCCATTCATTAAGAAATATGTACTAAGTTTTCATTATGAGTCACTGAGCTAGGGATTGGAGGTGAATAAGACCTTTCCTTATGGAGCTTATCAACTGGAGAAAAACATAGTCTTCAACCAAACACACAAACAATATGATGATTTCAAATAGTCGTGAAAGTGATAAAGGAAATAAACAAGGAGATGGAATAAGCTAGGATAGGTCTGAGATGGATCTTTGACAGAATGACTTTTAACTGAAACCTGGGCCCTAGAAATATTATGTGTTAACATGAGTGAATATGTGCTGGGGAGGGAGTGGAGACTAGGTTTTCTTATTTGAGCAATTACTAAAGCCAGGCACGTTGATAGCCATCTCCTTAGATTTGCATTTTTCATTTGCAACTCTCTTTCTCCCTTATGAATTAAACTAGCTCAGCAAAAGAAATGCCCTCCACCCCCTTTCCAATGAAAGGAGGATGCTTTGAATTAGATGACAGAGTCATCTGTTTCTGCCAATCTCACTGTCTCCATATTTTAAGGTGTTTGATGAGTGAGAAACTGAGGTTTGAAGATGCTGCCACATAGAACATGAACTAGAAGAATTTGTTCTCACCACCTAAAATCCTCAGTAGCACAGAGTAGTTGGAAATAACATAACCACTTCTCAAACATGGGGAGGGCTTGACATTTGCAAAGTATTTCTGTAGACTTTATTATATTTAAGACCCACAGCCACCATGTGCAATAGTATTTTTTCTCATTTGTATATGAGGAAACTGAGGCTCAGAACAATCATGTGACTCTCCAAATATGCCACTTATAAGGGATGAAGAAGCTGAGATTTGAAGCCATTGTCCATCAGTCTTTAGGAGGGTTTTCTACCACTGTTATTCCAGGGCTTCTGAAATAGTCTCGGATCAATTTATGACTTTGGGTCTGTCCTAAATTGCTACTGTTGGCTTTTATTCAACCGTAATTCATGTTGTCCATGTTTTCTGTGGTTTTGTCACCCTGGGGGTGAAAGCAGACACTACTGCTTTTCTGGCTCACTCATCATGCTGAAAGTCAGGACTTGACTGTCTCCCTACTCTCTCCCACCAGTCCCAAAAGGGTGTCTAAACCACTCGGATCCAACACTTCTGCTGTCCTTGAGAGTCCTGGGGGCAATTTATTCTTGCCTCCCACACCCAAAGGCTGGTTCCCTCGGCCCCCACCCCTGCTGACCTGGAAAGCGCAGCAGCCGCTGAGGACACTACTGCCCCTACCTGCTCTGGCACTACTGAAGCCTCTGCTCTATGTCCACCTCTGGCCCCATGGTGTCAGTGCACATACCCTGGAGTGGAGAGCATCCACTCTGATCATCCCTGAATTACAGGTGAAGAAGCCAAGACACAGAGAGGTTAAGCCAGTTGTTCAAATCCACGTGGGTAGTAAGCAGCAGAAGAGGAATTCGAACCCAGGCCTATCTGAGCACTGAGCCCACAGGATGATCTTGGGTTCCCCTGCTCTCTCCCAAGGGAAAGCGAGCAGCCTCAGAGAGCAGAGGCAGGGACCCAAGCTCCATCTCGCAACAACACCTCTGCCTTCTCATGAGGCACGTCACTCAGACTTGCCCTTGCCTGTCCTCGTGGACTCAGGTAGAAATGCCTGGGATAAAGTGGATGCAGATAAACAACTGAACAAAACAGTAATATTTTGTCATCAAAACATGAGGGAGTCAGTCTACACACACACACACACACACACACACACACACACACACACACCATCAATGGGATATCTGGAACACAAGGCAGCAGCATTTTAGCACTTGGCCCGCCCCTGTCCCACTAAGAGAAACCTAAGTTTGTCTAGGCAGCCAGCACCTCTCCAGCCCCTAGACCAGTGCATGGCATGTAGCAGTCTCTCAAAAATGTCTTTTGAGAGAATAACTAGAATCTGGAGTGTCTGGATATTAGTGTCTTCTTATTAAAGTTTTTGAACTAATTATTTTTTTAATCACACATTCTCCAATAAAGGAGCAGTGTGTTTTAAAGGCAAAAGACAAGATTAGCATAGACTTTGGCTTGCATGTGACCTTTTACAAGCTATTTAATTTTGTTTTCTGAACTGCAGTACACCGAACTGCAGTAAAGGGCTGGTACCGTGACGAGGATTGTAAGTGCAACTAAACCTCCCAGCATATCACTCGCCAGGCACAGTGGACTCTGGATAAATGTTCATTCCCTTCGCTCAACTTCTGCGCTGGTAACTTCAACCCTGAGTGACTGCTTCTTGTCTGACCCTTCGCCGTGCAAACAAAGGGAAATGGGCTTCGGGGTCAGGACACCCGATCTTAGTACTGAATCTCTGGTCAGTCAGGCTATTCAGGCCCGCCTCATCTCACACTCCAAATCAGCAAAAGAAGTTGAGAATAGGTATCTTATTAAATATGGACTTGTGAAAAGGAAATGAGGCTATACCTTGAGAAGGCGGTATAACAAATCCCATTTTTCAACCTCAGCACTACTAACATTTCAGGCTGGAAAATTCTTTGTGTGGGAAGCTGACCTGCACATTGTGGGATGCTTAGCGGCCTCGTTGGCCTTGACCTACAAGATGCCAGTAACATCTCTCCTCCCAGGTGTGATAACCAAAAATATCCCCAGATGCTGCCCAGTGTCCCCTGTGGGCAGTTGGGCAAAAAGTGCCCCTGCTTGAGAACTACTCAAATAAGTAAATGGTGGGTATTATTATCAGCCTTTTTTCTAGCACAGAATTAGGATAAGAGGTGTGTGACCAGCCTTATGGAAATAAATGAAGCTCCTGCATGGACACCCCTTCTCTTCAGGTCACACACCTGGGTTTGGGGTCAGGTGGAGTTCAGGGTGGGAATGCCTTACCTCCGGTAAATGTGTGATAGACTCTGGTTTTCAGCATGAACTACATATGACTTGACCCCTCCTCTCTCTGTGTTAAACAAAAGGTCTTGTACATCTTTATCCCTACGTTTCACTTATTGGCAGACGTGCACTCCATTTAGGAAAAGAACTGAGAGCAAATCATACTCCTGGGTACAAATTGGGCTCTCATCCCCTTTGTGTCCCTTTGCATCTGAGGACAGGAATCCTTCTCCCTCCCTTTCTACACCCAAGGCCACAAGCTCTTTCCATAGCATTTGGAAGCTATTCCACAACCAGGCCCTCACTTCCTCCCCTATAAAGCAGCCCTGTTGCTGTTTAAACTTTACCTCTGTCTCTCTCCCCCTGGGAAGGCAACTGTTCAACCCTTCTGGGCCGGAAGTCATTTTTACACTGCATGGCTGTAGATTCTAGTCTCCAACTTCTGTTTAATCTTCTTTGCATCATCAAGCTTTGCTGTGTCAAAACTGAGAGGCCCTGATCCAGCACTTCCACTTCTAGGTACACATCCAAGGGACTTTGAAGCAAGGTTTCAAAGAGATGTTTGCACACCCATATTCACAGCAGCATTATTCACAACAGCCAAGGTTGAAGTAACCCAACTGTCTGTCTAAAGATGAACTGATCAACAAAATGTGGCATATACATGCAATGGAATATTATTCAGCCTTAAAAAGGGAGAGAATTCTGACTTAACATTATGCTAAATGAAATAAGCCAGTCCCAGAAAAAAAATATAAGTGTAGTATGGTTCCACTTATATGCCATACCTAGAGTCGTCAAATTCATTAAGAGAGAAAGCAGAATGGTGGTTTGTCAGGGTCTGGGGAAAGAGGAATTGGGAATTCATGTTTAATGGGTATAGAACTTCATTTTACAAGATGAAAAAGGCCTGGAGATGGCTGCACGACAGTGGGAATATACTCGTCACCAGTGAGATGTACACTTAAAAAATGGTCAAGACGGCAAGTTGCACATTATGTATACCTTGCCACAATTAAAAACAAAATTAAAGAACAAACCTGTGACCCCTATGTCCACCCTCGTCTCTGTAGTATGGATCCACCACTGCCCCAGTAGCTTCACATGTCTGCATTTTCTTTGTCCTCATGCCCACTTCTCAAAGATGTTGGAGAATCTTTTTTTCCTCTCTGCATGATCCTTCCTTGGCCTTTGAAAGAGGAAGGCTCATCCTCCCCATTTCCTTCTTTCCACTTCTCACTAAGTGGCCAGACTCATCTTGCGATGAGTTAAGGCAATAGATCCCTCCCCATCTTCTCTCTTTTCTAATCCCTAACTCTATTTCCATATTCATCTGGGTTACACTTCCTCAATTTCCTACATTTTGCCCTACGGGATATGATTTTTCCAGGATTTGCATTGGGTAACTTAGTTCATTTCAACCACCTGAGTCAAGCTCTATTGTCCAATTCAAGTTTTACCTGCAATAAAGCTGACTTCTTTTTACTCATTATATGGCTCCTGGGGCTATTTTTCAATTGGTTCAGAACCACAGAAGGCCTGTGCTTAATTAGTGTCTTTAAACTCAATCCAAAGGTTCAGAGACTCTTAGAGCATTACTTTTGTTTTGTGTCAACCTTGAATGACATGAAAAGCAATGGCCCAAACTTGGTTCCCAAATTACATAGCATGCGCTACTATGTAAAGATTTATATAAGGCCCTTATTCAATGACTATAGGTCGTGGCCCACTATCTTCATATCATCTGAAGGTGTTAACCTCCTTGAGGGCACTGCAGGTCCATTTCACAGCTCCAAACTCTATCAGGTGCAAAATGGGGCTCTGACTGTTTGTTGATTGACGGGTTACAACACAAAAGGGAAATGGCTCTCTAAACATTCCTCATTTGGGTTACTCTTAACTTGGACAAATACCGCTCTTGGTAGCTGACAACATGAGAGTGCAAAAAACAAATGGGGACCTGGATGAGATACACATCTAAATTTGATGATTTGCCCATCAAATTACTTGACAACTCATCCTTCTAAGCCTCCACTCACTGGCCTATAAAATTAGGGTTTTGGCATTGATATCCAAGCTCCCTTCTGTTTCAAACATACACTTAACTCTACGGTTCAAATGCACCCTCAGTTTTAAGAGACTAAGGCAGAAACACCCCCTCACCTCTTCCCCACTTCCCCTCCCACTAACTCTGGACCACAGAAGCGTCCAGCAAGCATTTTCCTTTTTGCAGGCACTGGAGGACCCAGCAGGCTGCTGAACCAGGATATCAAACTCCAGTCAGATCCCCCACTGGGTTTTTAAATCAACAAGGAATGATTCTGGCCCAGTGTGAGGGCGGCCGAAACTGACAATCCAAGCGTGGTGTTGGGACGCACTCCTGATGATCAAAATGAACAAAGACGTTCCTTTCATCAAGGCATCAAAGATAAATCTAAGCCTTGGTTGTTTTTGGAGGAACACCATCCCACCCTAACCTTACTCATCCTCACATTCCACTGTTCTCCCCTCCCTGGCTTGGCTGCTTGCCACCGGGGGAAGTGCGCTGCCTTAGGTTACAGCTGCCGGACTCTGCATTTAAATATTATTCACCCAGCTCAGTTCAAGGTACAGGTCAGCCCATAGTATTAAGTTAAGTATGCTGGGAAATACATTATCTTTTGGGTCACAAGGGTACAATTCAGTGAACAGCAACAGGATTTCCTGGGTGATAGATGATTCCACAAGAGGTTATAGCACAGCTGCCCTAGAAATAATAGCAATAATCCCTTATATTCATATTCCACTCTGGAGTCTGTGAAGGATTTTCACATCCATTATCGACTAGGACATTCTCCGTAGAGTTAGGCACAGAGGGGACTGACAGAGGCCCAAGCCCCTGTTCCCACTGTCCAAGCTGGTGTTACCTTGGGTAGTCACTTCACCTCTCAAGAGATGCAGTTAACTAGCTCTGATGAGGAAATGCCACTAATGTCTGCCTTGTAGGGAAATCAAAGGGATGAAATGAGGTGATGCTTATGCATGCTTTTTTAATTGTCATACAAAAGAACCCGTTAGACATGCTCTACAGAAGCAAAATAAAAAATTATGAAAATAGGGCCCAATTTACCTTCTAAAGCCTTCAAAAATATATTCACAGTAGAGCTAAAATCATTTTAAAATGGTCCTCTTCCTTTTTTGTTTTGATTGGCATTCATTCATTGGGCACCTTTGCATAATATCTATAAAGCTTAATCTCTGCCTCCCAGGAACTGGGAAAATTCAGATGTATATGGATTTAACTAGAGCTATGGCTTTGGGTAGAGAATAGAAATGGGGACGAGGGGTCAGTCTTGCAAAGGCTAGATGTCAATAATGGCAACTGATCCTTTAAAGGATTCCCAAGCAATGAGATTCCACTGGACCTCAGTACTGATATAAAAGAGCAATCAGTTGTCACTGTTGTGGTGTGGCAGCTCCTAGATGTATCCTCTTTCTAATCCTGACCACCACCCTGACGGATGATGACCATCATCAATATCCTCCTCCCTTTAGGGAAGGGATAACAGGCCCAGGAAGATTAAGTAATGTGTCCACATCTGGTACAGCATCAGAGCATGGCTCAGAGCCACATGTGTCTGACCTAAAGTCTTTGTCTATTGACCTGCATTGCAGAGCACATCTTCTCAGAAATGAGAGAATAAGGGAGCCCTGAAATCAATTTTTTACTAACCAAAAGACCAAGAGAGGGATCCAATATGAAGAAAACCATTTGAGGAGGAGGTCACAGCATGAATTAATTATGAATATGTATCTTCAGAAATATTAAGGAATCCAGTCTGGCTAGAGAGGTGCCACAAAGGCTCTTAGAAATAGTAAATATAGTTAAACCAACACCTCCTTTTTTTATTAAAAAGAAACACACTGTCAATAAGCAGAGCCAGTGACATCTGCCTGCACCCCTTAGGACACCCTGGTTTAAACAGGTGAAATGGACTCTTACTAATTTTATGGAAGTATTCTAGGAGCTCAGAAAATCAAAGAAAGATTTGACTAATTGGGATTGGGGCAATACACGAGCCAGGGGGTACTCTGAGCATTCATTCATTTGTTCATTCCACAGATACTGTGGAGCATCTAGAATTGCTCCGAGTACTGAAAGTAGAATGAAGATGGAGTCTACAATGTGGTTGCAGATGCTCATGGACACATTCTGAGGACACAGATGCTACAAGCTTACATTCCAGGGCCCCTCTTCCATGCAAGGCCCTGCTTCAATTTCAATGCCCATGAAAGAGTGACTAACCCAGCTTGGATCAAGTGCCTGCCCCCTTGAACATGTTGGAGAGAAAGGGAGGAGGAAAGCTCAGTAGAAACCCTTGGTGTGCAGCACCACCCCGGACATCACCACACACAAGGAGGAGAAAATATTACCCAAAGGAAAAGAATGGTGTATTCACCAAAAGAAGGGGAAATGGATGCTAAGAAGGAAAAAATCATCTTGTCTACACGTCCAACTCAAAGGCCAGAAGGAGATCGTGTATATGAAGACAATGACACAAGTCCCTGGTACAAAGCAAATGTATGCTAAGTAAATAAATAACAACAAGAAAAATAATTTTAAAATCCATCTTCTATGTGAGGCGACATTAGAGCATGGGAAGTAATTATGCTGTTTTTCTTAAACCTGCAAATGTACAATTTGTCAGTTGTAAGATAACAACTTTAGATTATTTATGAAATTTGGGAGAGCATCAAGAAAAATATCTACAGTGAGGAAGTGTTAGTCCTGATTTTCCCTGTGCTGGTCAGACTTTCCTTCAGTTTGTTTGAACATTTAATTACACACATGCCATAGGCCAAGCCCTTGGAGTAATATACACAGATTTTAAGAGAGATCTCAGCACACAATATCTTAGAGTGGAAACAATAGATTCTGAACAGGCCTGAAAACTATGACATATGGGAAATGCTTAGAAGTATGAGGGCATGTGGCCTGAAGTCACAGGATTATGCACATCTCCACACAACTCTCTTTGGGGCACAGCCCTGCTCCTGAAAAGGAGAGAAAGTTTCAGGTGCGGGTCTGTGATTCTGGAAGAGAAGTGTTTGAAAACAGGGCAGGAGTGACTTGGGCACAGCTAGTTTGGGCCTTAGCTAGGATATCAGCTGTGCTGTGTCTTTCACGAAAGAGCCCTGATGCATCTTGTCTTTGGGATGGGAAAAAGAAAAATCCTTGCCAAGTAGTATTGCTTTCCAGGAACTTACGAGTGAGTTTTCTTCTAAGCTCAAGAGAGAAAAGAAAGAACACAAAGGATGAGTGTGGACAAGACCCATACTTGAGCCTCTTCATGTGGTTTGGGCTTCCTAGCAGCATGGCAGCTGGGTCTGAGAACAAGGACACCAAGAGATAGCCAGGCAGAGACGACATAGCGTTTTACGGTTTAATATTGGAAGGCATGGAGGGTCACTGCCTTCACATTCCATTCATTAGATCGAAGTCAGTAAGGCCAGCCCGTATTCAAGGAGAGGGAAATCAGACTCCACACCTCAGCAAGAGAAATGTCAAATAATTGGCAGACTTGTTTTTAAAACCACCACAATTCATCTTCTAATTGTACATGTTTACATTCCTCCCCATAAAATTACCTTAATCCTCTCCTGGGACATCTCGCTTCCCAAGTGGTTTCATTTATCATTGCATCAGGCTCAAGCTCCAGACCCAGCATCTCATCACCAAATTCCTATAACATGGAAATGAGACTTTCTCCAACTACATCATGTGACTACACTGGGGACCACATACACACACACACACACACACACACACACACACACATACTATTTGTCCACACACATAAAATCGTGATGCCTTTTTCCAGATAGAAACTGTTGATTTTACATAAAGCACTTCCGTTCATGCAGTTTTTGTATCTTCTTCCAGGTAATTAATTTTATGGAAATTTACAATCCTTGTCCTCCAGCTTGCATTCTCCCCACGTACACACCGCACTCCTGATACTCTACTCTTGAGAATATCAGGCAAACACTTTCACCAAGAAATTATATCAAGAAGTTAAGTTAACATTAAATATTGTATGACCCAGGCATCAAACAGAAAGTGTTGTTTTTGGATGCTGAGATTTTTCTGGGCAACCTCCAAGAGCTAATATGTTTAACCTCAATTATTGATTCCTTGTTCTGAGATGGCATTTAAGACATTGAGATATGTCTACTTCTGAATTATCCCTCCTAGCACTTCTGGAAGGCTGTATTTTGCTGAGTTTGAACATTGGCCAGGAAAATGTCTCCTATGAGACAAAGACGGCTGGTTATTTCTCCAGTATCTATTATCTCTTTCACCTGAGTAATAAAGATTTTAGCTGGGCACAGAGCCATCTAGCTAGAGTTCATTTCCAAGTTCCCTTTGAAGTTAGGTATAGCCATGTAAATATATTCTGGTCAATAGTATATGAGTAGAAGTGCTGAGTTGTTACTTCTGGGTCCCTTAACATACAATAAGCACATATCCTGCCTTTCTCTTGCCCACCTCCTGGTGGCTAGAATATGGATGTAGTAATGGGAGTGATAGCAGCTATCTTAGACCAGGAGATAGAAGTTCCACATTGAGGATGGCCAAGCAATAAGAAAGTCCATATCAGCTTGACTCAATGTGATGGACTGCTTATACTCAGATAGTTACCTAAGAAAGAGCTTTTATCTAGCTTGACTATATTATAGCAGGAAAAGGGAATGCTAACTAATAGACCCTCTCAGATTCAGGCCCATGATCTTCTCTCAGATATGCCCAGCATTGGCCCTCTTGCACTGCGATCTCTTCTCCTCCAACCCTTCAGGAAGCCATGGGCCATCCAGTAACTGTTGCCTGCACGGTCTATACTCCACCTAACCCACATTTGCCACAAGACCTCTCAGATACCCCAGAGTGAATTTGCTTAATATCCCTCTGTTGATTAACACTTCGCTTCTAGTCTTTTCATGTCTCTAATGGATCTTCCAAAATCCTGTTGACAGGAGTAAGAGTGAAAACACTTACGACTGGAGAGTTCTAGGTAGAGTCATTAGAATGGACACACACTACTCATAAGCAACCGTGTATGTCACTGTCCTAAGCAGCGGCACAGCCATCTTATCTGGTGCATACCTGCTGATTCCTGCAGATGATCTCTTCTGCCTCCTGGTCTGCTCAGTGCTTCAGAGCCATCCCTCTCCACAGTACAGCACTGTAGCAAGGGCTTGCTATAAACAGCAAATAAAGAGGCATTACAATTAGAAGATGGAAGTCATCCTCAATTGAAAATCAAAATGTGTGTGACCTTAGAATGGACTATGAGACAGAATATCTTCTGGGTTTTCATTTATACCCACATAGTCTCTAGACACGTGTCAGCATTCATATACACTCAGCTTTGCTACACACCACTAGCTTTAGCCCCTGTGCTCTTGGTTGTAAATTGTGACTGGCACATCAAGAAACAGCATGCTGTGGCCACAAGCAATTCCTGCAATTAGCAAAATACTTCAAAACTCAAGTGGGAATACAGTGTTTGCACAAATGAGGCATATTGGTATGCCAAGTGGTAACTGCCCCAGCAAACAAAGAAACCAGCGTCGTAAGGAATGGATATTTCAGCCTGCATGACATGAGAGCTGCAACTTAATCCAACTAAATATTCACTGAGTGCTTTTTTGACCAGGTGCTGGGGAGAAAAAGGTGATGAAGACAAGATCCTGACTCTCAAATGAACAACCTGCTACACAAAAACCATGTAATTCTCTGTAAGTACCATAATAGAAATTTCTATAATGTGTTAATGGGAACGCAGGTGAGGTGCCAGCAGTCACCTCTGCCTGGCATCAGCCTGCCTAGATATGTTCAAAAAGTTCCCTTGGGGCAGGTCGTAAAGGGAGAATTGGTACTCGGCGGACAAAGATGGGAGAGCATTATCAGGTAGTGGGGACAGAGGCAAAGGTCTCCTGTGCAGACAGGAAAACGGCTGATGTCCCAGGGAGGTGATAGAGGTGCAGCTGTCATCCTCAGGTGCTGGTGCAGATGAGAACCCCCAAGAAGCTTATAGGAGCTACTGTGCCAGGACCCACCAAGTGTATTAAATCAGAATTTACAGGGTTGGATCTGGACATCAGGACTTTGCAAAAATTCCCCTAAGGATGCTATTATGCAGCCAAGGTTAAGAACCACTGCCCTGGTTCAGAACAAGAAGGGCTCTAAATGCCAACCCAAAAAACTAGGCTGCCCTCCAGGCCATGGTGAACCTAGGCAGCCCTGTCTCAGCAGTTACAGATTTTAGATGACAATCGGCTGTGTGAGATTGTGTACCATCACACTGCCAGGGGGAAAGGACAGCAGCTGGGTGACCAAGTAATTCATTTCCTGGAGGAAATCTGGGTATCTCAGTTACAGAGACAACCAAGTTCACCTAGGATGGAGGGACACTCCATCTCAGTCTGGTGAAACTGCCTACTTCTATCAGAGCAGAGTCCACACACCTTAGACTGACCTGAAATATACATATCTTTGCTGTATCTTAGTCAATTAACTTGCCCTCTCCTGAGAAGATGGAGAATGCTTTATGGGTAGGAACCCTGTTAAAATGAATGGCTAGGACTTCAGTAGTGTTGGAAGGGGCTGATCATGAGGGATGGAGTAACTCCCATCTCATAACTTCAGGAGGAAGTTGCTAGTTCATCCCATACTGCAGATAAGGCATTTGAAACAGAGACGGGGCTGGTATCCAAGATTTTTATTAGCAATTGGCCACACAGATATGACTGGCTGCCCATGTAGCTGCCATTTGTGTTCAGCCCCCCACTTCCTCATCCGCCCAGAGATTAAGCTTATACTGCATGACCCAAGCCTGCAGTAAAGCACACTGTTAGCTTAGACTCCGGTATAGCCCCAGGCCTCCAAGTAAACAGGAAGGAGATCCAAGGGCTTAGAAGTTAGTTACCCCCCTAGAGCCACTCAAGGACCAAATCTCTCTCTGGGCAAGGTTCATCCTTTACTGCACAGAACTGTTCCCTTCTTGGACCTGCCAGGGAGGACTTACATCCTCCTGGCTGAGTGGAAGCTCTCTGAGCCTCCTCTGATTCACTTGTAAAATGGATATAACATCTCAGATGATGCTTGGCGGGGCAGGGGGGAGGAGACCACAAAGTTAATTGTCACCAAGATGTTATAAACTATAAAAATAGTGAGAACTAGGTACTCCTCCCTGAACAGAAATAAGCTGAAGGTTATTCTTGCGGGAAGGTCAGAGAAATCACAATGCCTGGGACGTGTGCCTCAACCAAGAAAAACGCCATTTCTATAGGAACGCAATCTCCATTTCACTCAATGGGCATTTATAGGGTGGCTATGAGGGCCAAGTTCTGGAGGTGAAAGGATGAGAAGGCTCCATTTCTGAGCAAGTCGCCATGATTTGAGAAGTAATGGATGGGAGGCTGTTAGTTAGCATGCAGATTAGCTCAAGCCCAAGAAGCTGAGAAGCATGGTCCCTCCCAGAGCTTCCCAAACAGTCAGCGCCTCTCATCAGCATACCTCATAATTGGGCCCAGTGTGCTAGAAAAACCTATGAGAGATTGCTTTTTCTCCCCTTAACAACAGTTTTTTTTTTAAACCCCTAAATAATGTCACAGCAGCTCACACACACACACACACACACACTCTGATACCCTTAGGACTCTGCTGCATTTGGTACACTTGAACACTTGGCATCAATGACTTGGAGGAGGTGTTTTGAATACACCACACTCCCTTGCAGATGTTTCAAAAACTGCTAAATTCTAAAATTAAAAAGAGGCAGATTCTTCTTTGATATTTTACATTTTTGAATTCAAAAATCTGCAGTCCTCGAGTCTAAAATTCAATGGTATTAATTACCTGACCCAACCAGCTTTTACTGAGCACCTATTATGTGCCATCAGTATTGTAGGCACACAGAAATCAATGAGCAAGCTTTTTTTTTTTAATTCCTGCCTTTGTGGAACTTACATTCTTGCAGACTCTGAGAATATCAACTTTGGAAAATTATGAACTGAGCACAACTCCCTTCTCCGCTGTGAGGCCCTAGGCATCTGACCAAACTGATCTGAGCCTGTTTCATCATTTTGAAATGCAGCTAATAATATCAACTTTCTGGGGTTACTGTGAATACAAACGAAACCACAGCAAAGCGCTTAGAACAATTTTGGCTTATAGAAGCTGCTGGATGTATGTGAGGTCCCCTCTTCCTTCTACCATTTATTTTCAGGACCCATGCTATCTTAGCTATAAAAACAAGGGAAGAAAAGGCACTACTGGCTTCTAGGTTAGTTAGACACACTAAATGCTTGTCACCGGACAAACTAGAAATAAAATCCATGTCTGGCATTTTGACCAGGTTACCTGCTACTTCACCCTTCCCCATACAAACTTAAAGAAGCCAGTGTGAGGTAGAGGGGAATACTGTGGGCCATGGTCAAGAGACTGGATTTTAATTCTAGCTCCTCCGACAAAGCTACGAGTGAGTCTTTGGGCAACTCACCTTCCCTCTCTGCATTTCCTTCCCTGAGATGCAATATGAAGAGCGACACCAGGTCAGTGTTCTCAATCCTGGCTACACATCAGAATCTCCTCTCCTAGGCAGCTCTTACAACATCCAGATGCCTGAAAATTAAACCAGAATCCCTGGAGGGATTTTTTAATTCCCCTGATGTGAAGCTCAGGACGCTTCTGCTCTACATTCTAGGACAGGGCTTGCAAATTCAAATGTGCCGAGCAGGTAATATAAGTGCACAAAGCCAGGCAGACACAAACGAGCATAGTGGGGCTATGCCCACAGATGGCTGCCCCTTGGGAAGGGCAGCAGGTGATGCCTGACAGACCACTGCTTCCAGGAGGGCAGCAGGAGGTGGGGAGCAATGGGGGGTGGGGGGCAGGGCTGCCAAAGAGTCCAACACTCAAGAGAGGTGGAATATCATGTGTGTGTGCACATGCTCACATGCAAAATCTCCAAAATTTAAAATAGTGGCCCCACTGGAATTATTTCTCAGTTTCATTTTAATGTGTTGTATAAGCAAAGAAAAAAACCAAAATATCAAATAAAAACAAAAAGCATCGTGTATCCTGGTAGTACTGAGGGCCACCAATTGCAGGCTCCTTCTCTGGGACTTTGGACAGACTCACTTCTTGGGACATGAAAGCCATGATGAAAATGTGGGGCTCCAAGATGCCTTGTTTTCCTTTTTTGTGTGTTCTCTTAACATTTGTTTACATTGGTGTACCCCCCCACAACCAGGAGTCATTGCAGATATTTGTTTTTCTTCATCACCTTCCATTAACTTTTAATACCCCAGATGCTGTAACAGCTTATGTAACTGTAGGTGCTCTATATATTAAAAAGAAACAATTTCTTCACCGGCCCCCACAAAAGAATCAATTTTTACAAATTGCCCCCAATGAGAATGCATGGTTTACCTACACTGAGGCATCTTGACCTGCCTACAGACCTAGCTCAAGTCTGATTTGGGCCCTATGTTCTCTGCCGTGTCCACTCCCTGGCCAAATAAAAAACCCCTTCCCTTCTAAGAGAGCCTGAGGGAAGCGCAAGCTGAGGTGTGGGTCTCAGGGTCCAGGTGATCAGTTAGCAAGCATGCAAACTTCAGTAAGCCCCTCACCCTCCTGCAGTTCTCACCCCTGCACCAACTTCCCAAAGTTGTTTTAAGCATGAAGTGAAACCAAGGCTGGGGAGGAGCCTGGGGGCTGATGTGCAGTGGCTGTGCCATCCAGATCCTCCTTTGTAAAGTCCTTGACCCTGGGGGTGGGTGGCCTCCAGCTGTTAGCCCCTTGGGGGATGACCTCAGGTTGCTCACATCCAGTGATCACTGAGGGAGTATGAAGCACTGGTCTCAGCCCAACAAGGAACAGCCCTGAAGTGCCACTCCAGCTGGGAGCTCCAGGGTACCCTTGGGTCTGGCCAAAGTTGTCATTGGGCTGGCATCCCGACCCAACTTCTCTCCCACACACTCGTGATTCCTTCTCTCCTCTACAGATCTGGAGCCCAAGGACACACCTGTGCAAATGTCAGGCTACACACACAACTACATTTCAGAATCTGCTTCCCAGGGTAATCCATAGCCACCACAATAGGTAATACAGAGCTAGTGCAATGCTATAATTGACATTGTTCAAGAATAACCTGAAGCTTTAAGCATTCACACATGAAGATGTCAACTGAATTTGCAGCTGGAATTTTCTATCAGGCTCCCTGGCATGAGGGATGCTGTGAAACATGAAGGGGTCCCCAATGTGGAGCACAAAGTCCTGAGCCCACGAAAGACCTAAACTCAGAAGAGGGCCTTATTTAATGTACTTTCTCCATTGTTTGTGATTGATTAGTCCTTTTCATTTTTGTACCGAGGGACCTGCCTAACTCTGACTGAAGGGATGTGTCTCTCCCTTGCCGGGCAAGTAAATAAATTAACCTTTGGGATCATTGGCAATCTTTGTATCTTACTATTAAACATCACAAACCAGTGGCGGGCTCACCCCCTTCACAAAGTGGAAAAGAGTGTTACCCTGCCCAGGCAATCCCCATGTTTTAACTGGTGCCTCCTGCCTAACTAGTGAGCAGGAACTCCACCCCATTCTCAGAAAATCACCTGTTAGAGAATAAGGCTGAGCATGTGTCATGTTCCTGTAATACCTAGCGTTCCTAGGTGCCAAACCCACTACTATTTGACTGTGAAGTTTCTCTGACTTCAACTTTTCACTGTTAAGAAGGCGCCCAGCATGTGGACATTCATTATTTTATTCCCACTGTGTCTGTGAAGGGCTTTTTAAAAAGCCAGGATGAAGGACCAAATGATAGGCTTAACTTTGTAAAGGCTCATGTAAATGGCTCATTGACACATCTCCCAGGCCTGGCAGAGCTGGTAGCCAGCCTCCGACAGAGCCTGAAAATGAGTGTCCCAGTAGTCTGGCTCCAGGGCTGCCGCCCACTGTTTTCTCCCTTGGCAATCAAGCTATTCCCTAAGCCCATTCCCTGGTTTCTAGACCAGTTCCCTCACCTAGAGGATCAGGAAGGACAAGCAACATTTCAGCCTTGGTTTTCTGAAGGTGTGACTGTTGATAAGATTTTTGTCCATATTTCACTCATGCATCCCCCCTTAGGCATGGCGTGCAGTAATGAAAAGGGAGAATGCACTTTATAGTCCCATAGACCTCGGTGTCACTTTTGCTGTGTGTCCTCAGCAAATTTCTTCACCTCTCAAGACTTTTGTTTCTCATCTATATGTTGAAATATTAATAAACACTGTGTTTTTTGCATGTGTCATTGAGAAGGTTAATAAGTAAACGCAGCTTCAAGAAGGTTTTCCCTTCTGCACACAAGTGCATCACTCAGTGTGTTTATATGTTCAAATATATTCCTTTATATGGTTTTTCTCAGTAAAAATAAAGTCAGATTTTGTATACCAAAAAAAACAAAAGAAGGTTTTCCTTGAGGATGACTGCTGGAAGCAGGAGCGATGTTGGTATTAAAATCTAAAAATCCAAATGGAAATAATAATGTGTGTAGGGAGGACCCTACAGAACTACAGGAAAGTCCCAAGAAGACAGTACTACAAACAATACTCAGACATTTGACCCCAAAGGCTGCCACAATGACCCTGAAACTCTTTCCAAAATGTGCCTCCTTGCCACACACACACACACATACACTCATACACACACAAAATGAACAACAAAAATAGCTCCACTCCTTTCTGGCTCCTGGAAAGATTTTGGCCTCTGCTTTGTGGGTAAGGATGGAGGTAGTTTTGCTATCCCCTCTGAATACCATCAACACGGCTTTGAACTTGTCTGAAAGCAAGAAATGAAACTAATTGAGAACTTACTGCTGTCAGAGCCAACCAGTATACATCATTTACAGTACATCATTGACTCCACATGAAAGTCATGTGAAGTAAGGATTATTATTATTTTCACACCAATTTCCATAAGGAAAAAACTAAGACTCAGAACAACAAAGTAAATATCCCCAAGGGGGTTCTCAATAGGCTTATTCCAATCTTATCCCATAATTGAAAATCCAATATTCTTCCTATGATCTCACATCGCTTCTCAACCTTGTTTCTCTCAAATCTCTTCAAACTTGATTTAACAGGACTTGAAAGTAGAGAGGCCTGCATGGTGCAGTAGTCTAGACTTTGTCACATGTTGGATGGGCAATTTGATGTTAAGTATTATTGTAACATATGCCCCCAAATAATTAGTTACCTTTAAGACACTGCAGGCACAAAGTTCACAAAAGAAAAACTAGAAAAGGTTAATTTAAAGGCACGTGAGTTTTATTTCCTTGCCGATAACAGCCTAACTTCTCCCCAGCCCTTTGCTTTTCACCCTTTGCCAAAACTTGGTTTCCTACGTAGTTTCTTTGGTTGTACATCTCTCTTCTCCTTTTCCAAGACTTAATCAATTGGCTTTGACTTGCAAGTGTCCGATACCCAACTCGGAAGGGAATTCCTTGGCTCACGTGGCTTGGAAGCCCAGGCATGGACAGGTACTAGGTTCTGTCTCTCCATGTCTCAACCCTGCTTAGCTTTATCTGCTGAAAGGTTCTTATACCCCTATCCCATTTTTAAACCCACATCTTCCTGGTTTCGAAATGCCAGCAGAAAAAATTCTACTCCCAAATTCTACATATTAATTATAAGAAAAACACTGGCTACTGACCCTGCTTGGTCATGCATATACATCTATAACTCTTTCCAGGATGAGGTGTTCTGCCCAGCCATGGTCACATGCCCCCTTTTTAGCTGGAGGTAAGTACAGAATTATTTCCATACCCTAACAAGCCCACATGTACTGCGGGAAAGGTTTCCCAAAGTAATCAGAAGAGAATGGATCAGAAAGCATGCAGGATATACACCAAAAAATACTACCATGGTCTGCTACAATAATAAAGTAGGACATTTTCAAGATCTTTACACTTTGCCAAGCCCTCTAAAATTCTCAAAGGGGTTGCCACTTATGGAACACAGAAATGTTTCCTGTATAGTACAAAGTTGTCTTGGTGATATTCTGGTGATATCCTGTCCCCTGGTAGTCTTTCCTTCCCTTACCAGCCTCCCTGCTCTCTATCTGTGAACATTCAGAAGAGTGGAAACACTCCCATCCCTCATTCCCACAGTGCATGGGCAAGGTGCTGCCAGGCATTATCCCCCATTGTATCTGCCACACCCTGAGACTCAGTCTCTGTCTATAAGATGCCAATTTTATGGGGTGTTCCTGTTTATTCATGAAGCTTCCATGGGGGGATTTCTGGATGATGAGCCTTAACAAAGCCTCTTTGCTATGCCTCTATTTCATTTTCTGATTTAAAATAATCCCAAAAGGTAGATCTGCAATCCTTTCTCCAAAGCACGTTGAGTGAGCACTACCACAACTCAGCTTCTCAGGTACTTCAGGTCTGCCCTACAGACTATGGGCCCAAGTAACAGGAAAAATAACATGAAGCAGAGGGTTAGTTGCCCTTGCTCCGCTCCACTAAGTCTGTCAAAATACCTAGCAGAAGTCCCGCTAAAAGTGCCGTTCCTGTATATATGGTTCTAGCACTAAAGAGAGTCGCAGAACAGGTCAAGGAAAAGTGAAAAGTTCATTGTCCCCTTCTTTGTTTTGGCTACCAGGAGGCTCAATTTTGTCCTCAATTATTAAATTTCACATACAAGAGCTTTTATATTCATCATCTCAATCTTCTCCACACACACAGGATGGCAGGCCCACAGATAAACTCTGGTCTGGTAAATTCCAATTTCAGTGGCCTTTTCCCAAAACTCCCATTCAGAGCCCTGTTTGAGTTGGCCTCTGCCCTAGCTTCCCCAAATCAGCAGCCATGCTATATTGGGTTACCACACTGAGAAATATGAATGGGCTACCACACTCAGCCAATTATCTTTGGAGGTTTTTAAGCATCACTGATGCACTGAGTTGCTCAAGTACTAATAAACTCTCCCAATGTTACAGAAATTCTGTGCTTCGATTCAGTATCCCAAACTTTATTGCATATGGGTAAAGAGGCCAATCTCATGTTTTCCAGGGACATGAATTTTTATGTTGCTAATATTGGAGGCTCAAAAGCAGCTCCAAAATTAGTGTTGAAGGGGATGTCAAAGAAATGACTCTTTGGACATTGTGCAAGTTGCATGCTCATTACCATAGTAATGTTGCCCTGCAAGGCCTTCAGTGGCATCCTCCAATCTATGCAGATATGGATAGGGAAAATGGAAATGTATGTAAATGACAGAGAGGTTATACTGGCCTATTAACATCACAAATCCCCATTTACAGCCCACTTTTAATTTAAGTGATCTTTCTATTAGGAGGAACACTTATGAAGTTAATCTGGAATGAAATCGCAGCATGTCAATTAAAATGGTGTGACAGTGGGACCACCATCAACTGGTAACTCTTAGCAGATGTCTTAATTAAGCTTCTCAGTGGCAGGTTGACCATCGACGCTCTGTGAAAGTCATTTTCAAGTTTGCATCCGAGGGCTCTCTTCTCCTTCAGACTTTTTCTCTTTTTCTTCTGTCTATTTAAATCTTAGCTCATGAGTTTTCCCTTTGTGCATTTTTTTTCCCAAAGACTTGAATCTTTTTCTCTTTTCTTCTTACTGTGAGTAAGAGTATTCCATAGAGGATATTCCATCCCTAGGGTTTGGTGCACTTCAAGCCTAATTTATTTGAGGCCTTTTGTTTTATCTGAAATATTCATTTGAAATTTGCATTCTCCTTCTTACAATACCCATGCTTATTCTAATACAAAAAATTGTTTGAAATCACATGCTGTTTAGTAAAATTGAAGCCATGTTATTCTGTATCTTTGTATATTTTTGGCTCATGCTACCTGGAGTGTTAGGGGTAGGGCTGCCCATTTCTCAGCTTGGAAAGCGCAAATATAATGCAAATAACTTTGAAGCCATCTGGGGCTGAGTTTAAAACCTAACACTGCTATTTATTAAGTGTACGACTTGGACAAGTTATGTAATCCAGTCTGAGCTCTCCAAAGCTAGGAATTCTGCTTTTCCCCCCAGCTTTATTGAGATATAATTAACACATAGCATTGTGTAAGTTTCAAGTATATAATACAGTATTGTTAACTATAGTCACAGTGCTGTACATTAGATTCCTAGAATTCATTCATCTTATAACTGAAAGTTTATATCCTTTGACTAACATCTCCCCATTTTTCCCCAACCCTCAGCACCTGGTAACGACCATTCCACTCTGTTTCTGTGAATTCATCTTTTTTAGATTCCACATGTAAACAATTTCATACAGTATTTGTCTCTTCCTGACTTATTTCACTTAGCAGGATGCCCTCAAGTACCCTCCATGTTACTGCAAATGGCAGGTCAACCTTCTCAGGACTGACTGATATTTCATTGTGAATACATACCGCATTTTCTTTATCTCTTCATCTGTTGATGGACACTTAAGTTATTTCCATATCTTGACTATTGTGAAAAATACAAAGAACATTACCATGTGCTAATATCTCTTTGAAGTCCTGATTTCATCTCCTTCAGATGTATACCAGAAGCGGGATTGCTGTTACTTCTATTTTTAATTTTTTGAGAAACTTCCATATTTTCCATAGTGGCCGCACTAATTTACATTCTCATGAATAGTGCAGAAGGCTCCCCTTTCCTCCACATTCTCTCCAACCCTTTTTATCTCTTGTCTTGTTGGTGATAGACATTCTAATATCTATAAAGTGATACCACATTGTGGTTTTGATTTGCATTTCTGTGATGATTCATGATGCTAAGTATCTTTTTATGTACCTGTTCAACATTTGCATGTCTTTTCTGGAGACATGTTTAGTCAAATATTTAGCCCATTTTTTAATCAGATTGTTTTTTGTTGTTATTAAGTTGTAGGACTTCTTTATACATTTGGGATATTAATTCTTCATCAGATACATGACTTGAAAATATTTTCTCCCATTCCATAGGTTACTTTTTCATTTAGCTGATTGTTTATTTTGCTGTACCGAAGCTTTTTTGATTGATGTGGTCCGCTAATTTTTTTCTTTTATTGCTTGTGCTCTCCATGTCATATTAAAAAATGACCAATGTCAGGAAGCTTCTTCCTTATGTTTTCTTTTAGGAGTTTTATCATTTTGAGTCTTACAGTTAAGTCTTTAATCCATTTTGAGTTAATGTCTGTAAGTGGTAAAGGATCTGGGTCCAATTTCATTCTTCTCCATATGACTATCCAGTTTTCCCAGCACCATTTGTTGAAGAGACTCTCCCTTTACCAGTTGACAAGGTTCCCTTTACCTTGGCTCCCCTGTCAAATATCAGTGCATCATATATATGAGGGTTTATTTCTGGCTCTTGATTCTGTTCCATTAATCTATCTATTTTTACACAATTCCCATACTGTTTTGATGAGTCAAAGGATTCTGTCTCCCCTATTCCTTTTCCATCTCTATCATCCAGCTCAGGACCTGACACAATTAATAGGCACCCAGACATGTTTTTTGAAAAATGAGTGTTTTCTCTCTACCTAAATATGTCTCCTTTTTAAAAGTGGAAATAACAATTATATCACAGTGTTTTGGTGAGCATTTTAAAGAACTATTTCCCTATCTTTAAAAAAGAATTCCCTCTAGAAATAAATATTTGTGATGAAGAAATGCCTAAGCAAATTTAGATGCCATCAAATAAGTGTTTAATGGTTTCTCTTGAAAGAAACAGGATGAAATGCCATGTATACAACTCTCATATTAGAAAAGTAAGATTGAATATCTCCTTTTGTCATAGACTAGGACTCAGCAATATTTACTGAAAAGGATCAGACGGTAAATATGTTGAGCTCTGAGTGTCATACCATCTTTGTCACAACTACTCAACTATTCCATGTATTGCAAAAACAGCCACAGGCAATACTAAATGAATAAAAATGTTGGTAGCTGTGTTTCAATAAAACTTTATTTATGAAATAAGTGGTAGCTTAGATTTGGCCCAAGGCTGTATAGACTCCTATATAGACTATGCAACTATATTACCTTGAAATTACATTAGACATATTTAAATTGTTGGTTTTAATTTTTAAATTATGATGGCAGATTAATTTAATCTTAGAAAATAAGGTGAAATCAAGAACACATAGTAGGTTATCTTTAAAACGGATGACAATATCTTTTATCTTTAAGACATGGTATTCAGCCTTCTTTCCTTATATAAACTTAATCCCAGAACCTTTTGCACTGACTCTAGCAATGTCTAGTGTGAGCTTGCAGGACTGCTTCTCAGCAGATTTGAAGACCTCATTCTCTATGGGCTTCAGAGCGTGGGACCACTGTCTAAGGGTGAGGAGAGACAGCCAGACCAGAGAAGGGCTTGGCTCGCTGGTCATCTTGGTTGGGTCACTAGCCCACTGCCCCAGGCAGAAAACGGCAACAATGATAGAACAAAAAATGTTTCTCTTGGGCCTGCGGAGAGCCAGGGTAGAAAAAGCTTTGTCAAGGGAAAAAACAATGGTCTTACTTTTCCTACAGTGATGCAGTGTCCAGTATAAACCACAGGTAGCAGTATGGGCAGCACAGAAAAAGTGTGACTTTGGAAACAAAGATTCAAATTCAGATCTCTTTTTTTTTTTGCTTCACTTGTGACAAAGGACAAAGTGCCTTAGTCACTCTAAGCCTCAGTTTCTTCCTCTGTACAGATAATAAAACCTGACTTGAAGGTTGTGATTGATTAAGAGGTTTCTACTAGCTAATATGTGTCCTCAGCACAGTTGACAAGGCACAGTATGAGCTCCATAAATGTTCATTTCTTTGCTTTCCCATCTCCTTTCCCCACCAACACATACAATAAGACCTTTCCACTGTTCTCAGCCAGACCATCCATTTCCCCTGCTAATAAATGAGCATTTTATCACTCCTTCCCAGATGTGGAATTATACTATTGGTGTCATGCCTACTGTATCTTAATCCCTCTGCTAATGTACCATTTTACCTTGAATTGTTACACAGTGTTCTGCCCCTCCTACTCCTCTCTTAGCTTGCTGCAAAGCCATGAGTCAATTATTTTCAAGTATTATTGTTCTAATAATAGCACTCTCTCACAAAACATCTAAGTCACCCTCACCTCATCATATGGTACTGTTTTCAAATCATCTAGCTATCTTTACAATTGTTCATTTTCTTTGTATAGTTTTAGCAACCCATTTAAAAGTTTCAGTGTTATACATGTATACACACACACACATATTATGTTTATTTTCTACTTCTCTGAGATTTTGTTTTGGCAAATAAGCTATTAGCAAACAAGATTTGAGAGAAATGCATTGACATCTTAAAGAAATCGCAAACTTCTAAGGCACGGGGAAAAGAACACTTTAGCAGCATCTGTCTGCATCTTCTTGATGTTTTAAATTCCAGTTGCTTCTTCTCTATTTGTAAAAGCAGAGCAAGTAAGACCTGTTTCTCAGTGAGTTCTGGTTTTTCTAGTTCATTTACAGCATACAATAAAAGCTGGCTGTCTGAGGATTTCACCTTCAAGGTCAATATCCTATAGAAGCATAAATTTGAACCCATTGGGCTGAACATCTAATATGCCAGAGAGAATCCCTCAGCTGGGATATGAGATTAGTTGTCTGAACATTAAATTTTGAATATTTAGGGACTCATGCAAGTTCTCAAAAATATCTGGAGTGTATATCAAGAGTCCACTGAATTCCTGAAAGTGAAGATTATCCTATGCAGGACTGAAAGAGATTGAAGACGAGCAGACCCCAACAAAAGAGTTATCTTTACAAAAAGCAATTTTAGGCCAGCTTCTCATTCTTTCCACACTGAATGGGATTAGGGCCAATCTAAGATGAGAGATTTCTTGTTTAACAATGAGGTCTAAGGGCAACAGTTTGGGAAAGCTTCCTAAATCTCAAATTGCTTAAATACAGTAATATGGATACAAAAACTGTATGTCTTGCAATATCACCTCCTCCTGGAAACATCAGCTTTCAAAAAGGCAGAAGCATTCAAGCCAGAAACCAGGGGGCTATTTTGAGGTACCTCTGTTCTTTTTCCTCCCACATTCCACCTCTCCTCTATCTTTGCCAGATGATTGTGCTAATACCACCTGTCCAAGCCACTACTGTTGCCCAAGCCATGTGCCCACCTGGTCCTGCTAACTCTAGTACTCCCCTCTCTCACACGTTCTTCTCATGGTGGCCAGAATTACCTTTGCAAATGGCCAATCCGGTTTTGTTTTTTCCTTGAACAACATGCTTCAGTGGACCCTTATTACAGGCAGCAGGATATCCAAACTCCTTAGAATGATTTAGGAAATGTTATTCCTGACTACATTTCTAACCTCATTTCCTAATATTTATTTACACTTGCCAGACTTGGCAAAAAAGAAAAAAACAAAAAGGACACGCAGTTAATAAATTTTTATATATGTATGTCCCATGCAGTATTTGGATGTCTTTATACTGAAAATATTATTCTTTATCTGAAATTCAAAGTTAACTAGCTATTCTGCATTTTTACCTGGCGACTTCATGTACACAGGTACCATTATCCAGCCAAACCAAAATATTCTTGCACCTTCTTGAATGTATTCTTCTCTCTCTCTCTCAACTATAGGCTTTGTGAGAGCAGGACCACATACTCAATCCCAAATACTTTGCATATTATTGATGTAGAGACTCAATAAGTATTTTTTAAAGGAAGGAAGACACAGAGTGAAAGAAAGGGAAGGAAAAAAGGAAAGAGGGAAAGTGAATGAGAAAACACCTTTAAATATGACAGACTTATATTCTCCCCAAAGAAAAAATTTTCTATTTTTAAATTCCTCTGGGAATTCTTTCCTAACCCTAAATCCTTCTCACTCTTGATGGAGTGAAATATTTCTTCCGAGCATCTGTAGCATCAAGGACATGCAGCTGAAAGGCCTGCATTATAAGCTGCTATTGTTACTTAGTCATCTGGGCTTCCCACTGGACTGTGAATTCATCAGTAGCAGCGAATACATTTCCCTTATTGTTTCCTAACTCCTGTGGTATCTGGAACATTGGAGGCAATTCAATAAATGTTTGGTTAAGTGCCTGGTTAAATGAAAACTGTGTTAAAATAACTACATGTCCTGTGATGTTTTAAAAACAGGTCCAGAAAAATATCAGGCTATTTTTGAGAAGAGTCCAGGAACAACTGAGAGACTTTGCCCATAAAAATCTTCCAAAGTCAAAACGATGCACTGATAAAGTCTCCCTGGTCCTATCCCATGGGAAGGCAGGTACCTTTGGAGATTCATGTCAAGAAGCTTGGCAAGGCTGGCACTAGTATGAGTGGCTCTCCAAAAAAGGACCAATTCAAAGCCACCAGATACCACCTTTGGCTGATGTAATTATGTCAAGAGCATCTGGGTGTGCTTCATGGAATACGGCCAGTATGATATGGAAAGTGCCAACTGGAAATAAAAGTACAGCTCATAGATTTTCTCATGAGAGATGTTCTCTATAGGCAAGCACCCCTTCTTGAGGTGTTGGGAATGGCCCAATTCCTGAAGCATTTTACCCCCAAACTGCTCTGCACACCTGCTGTGGCCACCTGGAGTGCTAAGCCCAGTGTCACCAGACCTCGCCTGAGGCTGAGGGGTAGGGGGACTTCCTAGATTTACATATGTCATGAACAAGGCACCACACAGTCCGAAATGGGCACCTGCCAGACTGATCCTGTTAGCGTGCGAGTTCAATCTTGTCACTCTTTTACTCCACACCCTCCTGTGGGCCTCCATCTTACCCAGAATAAAGCCAAAGTCCTTGAAATGAACCTTGAGGACATACATGGTCTGGCACCTGCTGCCTCTCCACACCCTGTCCTTACACTCTTCCGAGCACAGTGACCTCTTGCTGTTCCTGAGACTCCCCAGCACCCCAGCACTTTGCCATCTCAAGGCTCTTGAGCTGGTTATTCCCTGGGCGTGGGCTGTTCATGTCCAAAAAAACCCACATGGCTGGCATTCTTTCCTCTGTCAGGTTTTCCTCAAATGTCACCTGCTCACTGAGGTCCCTCTGTCTTTATTTTTCTCCACAGCATTATCACTTCCTAACATGCTATAACATAAGGTTTTGTTTATCTTATCTTCCTCTTTTAAAATGTAAGCTCCCTGAGGGTGGGGTTTTTGTCAGCTTTATGCCAAATCCCCAGCGCAAATATCTGGTAAAATATTCACTTAACATTTGTTGAAAGAAAAAGCATCTGCATTCACTTTGCCTAGTGGTCTGAATCACCATGCACAGGAAAAACATAGAAGAGCCAAAAAAAAAAAAAGATTACGGGTATCAAAATGCAGAGAAAGCCTAGGTCTGCTTGGCTTTGCCTCTTGAACTAGGTCTCCAGAGCCTTTGTGAGTCTCAATTTCTTCCTTAATGAAATGTAAACACTTGCTGATCTACCTGCCTGAACTACAGCTCTGCTTGTCCCAGCTCTTCAAAGCTGTAGGTATTGACAATTCTCCAATATAGATTCTGAAGAAGCTATGCACACTCTGAAGAAGAGTGTGGTCCTGCAAGCTGGTAGGTCTCTTAGTCTGGCAGCCAGTGTAGCTGAGGTTCGTCACTCAGAGCCATCAAGCCGAACACTTTCTCAGCAGCCCCTTTGTACATGCTCAGTTTGTAGGATTTGACATCAATCACAGTGAATAGACCTGAGGCCCATCCAGGCTCAAGTTCTGAAATCTCACTTAGCTGTATCAAGTCCCTCTCTCTAGAAATCACACCCTGAAACTCCAAATCCAGTAACTTGACAGTTTAAATCCCAACAGCACCAAGGGTGTCACTCTACTCCTGGGAAGGGATGGAAGATGAGGTGGCATCAGCTGTCCTTCAGTTCAAGCCTTAGCCTCTTCATTTCCCATCACGACCACCCTGAACTTGTCACCCTTCTAAGTCTTTGTTTCCTCAGTTATTAATGGAAGCACTGTTCAGATCTCAGGGTGATAGTGAGGATGAACTATAATACTACAAGTAAATCTCTCAACACAGTGCTGGAAGAGTGGGTGGCTGGAAGTGCTAGCACAGAGAAGATATTTGGCAAATGTGAGGTCCCTTCTCCTACTTTTGCGTAAGGAGAGTTACTCTTCCCTGCCCCTCTCCCTCCACCCTTTGCTGGTTGACCCTTTGTCATTTATCCCATCAAACTTCCTTACATGCTCCTGATGCCCTGAGGACTTTTGTGAGAAATAAGAATAGGGTGTGTGAGATTGGGTTGCAGACTTAAGAGTACTGCACCAGATACGAGGGACAATCATTTGTAATGCAAATTTTTAATCCTGGATAAAGGCAAGAGAGAATTTCCCATGTATCAGAGACCCCTAGATAGTCATTGCGATATGCGCTTTCTCATACTTTGATTTACAATGACTTAGCCAGCTTAATATCTGTCTCCACATTTAAAAAATGGGGAAACTGAGGCCCAGATAGTTTAATGCCTGGCTTTATATGTCAAACCTGCAGTGAAAGGGAATTCATATACAAATGGGTCTGACTCCACCAATCATGCTTTTGCCATGTTTCCTGCCATGATATGTTTAACAAAGAGAATATTGTACCTAGCCAATTCAGACCAACCTAAGGGCTCATCATACAGATGTTCTCCATCAGTGAGAACTAAGAAAACAATTGCTCATGAGAATGGGAACTTCCGGAATAAGGCTCCATGTCCCATTCACAGCAATCCTTTCACACAACAGATTATCATGAAATTCTTGTTGAATGCACTCTTTATACTTAAAATTTCTAATTGTTTTCATAATTAAAAAATAGCAAGGCTCTTTATGACATATGTAAAAAGAAAAAACAAAACCACACCAATTTTCACTATCCAAATATAACTATTGTTAATATTTTGGGCTATTTTCACCCAAATTCTACATTTTTAAACACTATTATTTTAAGAATCAGTTAAGTCTCTTCATACTGCCAACATGTTCCCAATACTTCCATGTATCTTAAATAGTATGCCTCTAAAAAATGAGTTCTCCTGTATGTAGGCTGCCAGTACTTTTTAACACAAACATTAATAAAGCTTTCCTTGGGGTTGTCTCAGGTTTTTTTCCATTTCTTTTCAGTTTATTCGCTTTGTATCACTCAGCCATTGACACATCTGTGATCTTTCCAGAATATTAATTAATTCATTGGCAACCCTCCAATCATTCCTAGTGATAAGGGTAACTGACACCCCAGTCTTCCCTGTTCTCAGTGTGCCCTACTCTGCACGCATATTCTTTGATGTTCAGGGGAAATAATAACTATAGACATGGGTGGCATCGTGGACATCAAGACCCCGGGATGCTAAGTCAGTAGCAATCAGTATTCTCACTTCACCTGTTAAGTTTTCTAATGCTCTCTTTTGATGGCTCTGTTCCCTGTCGCTACGAAGAGATTCTACTGATGTGTTGGAGAATCAGGTCACTTGATAAGTGATCAGCAACTGCTTTTCTGCTGATAAACACCGTGACTTTGTCTTTGGGAGACATAAAAGTTTGGGTATGAGATCATTTCTCCTCTTCTGTGGTGACAATTATATTTTGCTTCACAGTACTTACAACAACTAGATCCAGAGTACCAGCATTTATGATCTTAGGCCCTTTCCCATAGATTGTGCATACAGACAGACAGCATCATAATAGACTATAATAGCCTATCTGGTGCACATTTAATAAAATCTTCATTATCTGGAGTTCAAATCCCATAGCTAGTATCTTTCAGCTTCACCTGATACCAGGCAGGTCACACTTTTCAGACTGACAAAAGTATTCCTTTGTAGATCATTCAATCTGCCGGGAGTTGCAAAAATGATCTACACCTTTTGTCAGGTCTTGTATTTGTCCTTCTCTGTCTCCACCATCATATATACAAACACTTTTTAAGACCTTCATATGAATATTTAGAACATTCAGCTCCCACTTGAAGCGCTAACTCTTGAGTGGGTCTAAGAACCAACATGCCAGGTCCATTCCTTCTTCCAGTAGCTACTGGTTGAGAATCAAGAGGGTAAATCCAGGCATTTAGTGGAATAAGATCTTCCCAGTTCCAGTTTGGGCTACTCCTGGAAGATCTATTCCTTGCAGAACTATTGGCCATGCTTGTGACTGAATTGGTGTTGGCCTTTGAAAAGTCAGATTAGGAATAGCCAAACATTTCTCATCATCCCTTAAATCATCACACATTATAATTTTCTTTTCTCCAGTTGTCTATTTTGACTTGAGACATAGAACTTGTTGTTTCTGACTCCATGTAAAAAGTTTTTTTCATTAGAGGTAAATCTTCCCACCTTTTTCTTTCTCATTTAAAAGCATCTTGAATTTGATCCCTGTTGTCAATGACTGATCTGTAATTGTCATCAGACCTTACATCTCTTCCAAGAAACGGTTGGAAAGCAACACTATCATAAACTCTCGGTTCTGATTTGTAGCTTTCTTGTATTTTAACAAAATTATCTATCACTGCTTTTTCTTTTGTCTGCACTGCTTTGCTGCCAAAAAATTTGATCTCTCCCTCGGAAGGCCCTTCCATTATTTGTATTTTGGTCTTTGTCGTACTTTGGATAGCTTGTATTTTTGACCCACATGACCAATCACCACGCCGACCCACTCGTTCTTCAATCCAAAGCAGAGCAGCAGCTCCCGGGGAACAGCGGCCCCAGGCTGCTGGAGGCCAGAGGAGTCCCTCCGGCTGCCACCTCTCGGCCCCTAGGGCCCCCCCCATTACCTCTTCGATTTGGCTTCTCCTCTTGCCTCCTTTCCGGAGCCCAGGACACTGCCGAGCTTCCCAGGGACACACGGACCCAGAGGCACTGGCTCCTGCTTCTTGCTGAGACCTGTTTCCTGTCCTTCTGTACCACCCAACCGTGCTGTTGCGGGGCTCACCCCTAAACATAGTTATTTTTAAACCTGTCTACATTCTTTTAATTTTAAGAGAGCAAATTTCATTCTGTGGAAAAGTCGAGAAATTTTAACATACAAAGAAAAAGACACACTGTGATGTTTTAAAAATAATGATAATCAAATATATAACTAATGGTAACCAGAAATAGCTACTTTTGTTTATGTTCTCTGCTTTTTTAGTGCATTTTAATGTACTTGAAATAATGGCACATATACTGGTTTTAAGCATAAAGAATTCAGGCATGTTCATAGTTCCTAGATGGAAGATAAAATAAAGAGTGGTTTAATGACAGATAATATCTGCCAGTGGGTGGTATGTTTCTTTCCAAAAACTCAGGCACTTCATATAAATTTTAAAGATGCAGAAAATCACTATTCGGATTCTGTGGTATTGAAAATGGTCATATGTCACTCTCTGCAGCTCTACTTTTATAGAGACAAAATGGATTTTTTGTTATTTATTAATCCTCTCAGAGGTGTTTTAACATTTCAGTATTTTAGCAATAATTACCAAGACCTTGAACAGAATAGTAGGAATTATTGTTTAAAATGGACATCAATCACAGGCAGAGATTTCACCGGAATGGTGCAATAAAGGATTCTAGAAACACCTGCCCTGGAAAGTTGCAGGAAGAGAAGGACCATGAGGGTTTAACATCAAGGGCAAACTGTGTCATGAGAATGCAACTCTACACCAGGACTGGGTTCCTGGGGTACACTCCAATCTTAGTAGGGAGGGATCCACCAGACTGTTCAAGCCCTGTTTTTTCCATTCTTAGCATCTTCATTTGTTATCAGTTCTTGGTAGTATGGAATACATCTTCATATTCCATATGAATTCCTTCCTTCCCCACAAACAATTGGCAGACAGGAGGCAAACTGTTAAGTTTCAGTTTTTCAGAGGATGACATTTGGTTACAAACGACTACTTGAAGGAGTACATAATTCTTGGTACACAATATTTGTTTCCACTTAAAAAATCTGCAGGACCCCAGTATAACTACAGAAATTTCATACTGTTAATCTTTCTCCCAGCCCTCTCCAAAGGGATCTATGCACTTTTACCAGGTAATCTCTGTATTGAAGAAAAGGAAATAATCAGGCCTTTGGGGACTACCGGACACTGGCTCTGAACTGATACTAATTCCAGGAGACTCAAATGTCATTGCAGCCCACCAGTCAGAGCAGGGGCTTATGGAGGTCAGGTGGTCAGGAATTTAGGTCAGATCCATCTCACAGCAGGTCCAGTGGGACCCTGAACCCATCCTGTGGTTATTTATCCAGGTGTGAATGCATAATTAGAATAGATATACTCAGCAGCTGGCAGAATCCTCACACTGGCTTCCTGACTTTGAGAGTAGGGCTGTTTTTATGGGAAAAGCCAAGTGGATGCTAGTAGAACTGCCTCTACCTAGGAAAAAAGTAAACCAAAGACTATACCCGGTTGCAGATATTAGAGCCACTATCAAGAACTTGAAGGATGCCATATGGGTGATGTCTACCGCATCCCCATTCAACTCACCTATTTGACCTGTGCAGAAGACACACAGATCTTATAGTAGATTATCATTAGCTTAACCAGGAGGTAACTCCAACTGTACCTGGTGGACCAGAGGTGGTTTCATGGCCTGAGAAAATGAACACATCCCCTGGTACCGCATATGCAGCTCTAGATCTGGCAGATGTTTTTCTCCATTCCCGACAATAAGACCTACTAAAACAGTTTGCTCTCAGCTGGCAAGGCCAGCAGTATACCTTCTCTGTCCTACCTAATATAATTGTGCAATATAAGATGTATTGACTTTATATCATTGCATTTCAGTTATGTCAATTCTAAGTCATAGTATTAAGTTACAGGGTATCAAGGAGACAGCACTTTACCTCCTTTTCTGGGGAAGGAGTTAGTGCATTTCAGTTGTGTCAGGATAGCTGTTCCATGTTAGGCACAAATATGACCTTGTTGTTGTCTTTATCTGGAAGTGAAATGTGGTTTAAGAAGACACATATGAGTACCAAGTTGACAAGGGGTAGGTTTGTAGTGGTTAATTTTATGTGTCAATTTGACTGGGTCATGGAGTACCCAGATTAAATATTTTCTCTGGGTGTGTCTGGGAGGGTATTTCTGGATGAGATTAAGATTTGAATGAGTAAACAGAGTAAAGCAGATGACCCTCCCCAGTGTGGAGGGCACCATCCAATCTGTTGAGAACCTAAATAGAACAAAAAAGCAGAGGAAGGGGGAATCGATTCTCTGCCTGACGGCTTGAGCTGCGATGTGGTCTCCTGCTCTTGTCTGGGACTCACATCATTGACACTCCAGTTCTCAGAGTTAAATCATAGGTTCTCCCGGGTCTCCTGCTTGCAGATGGAAGACTGTGGGGCTTCTCAGCCTCCATAATCATATGAGCCAATTGCTTATAATAAATGTCATATATATACATCACATTGGTTCTGTTTCTATGGAAAACCCTGATAATTGCAGTACATAATATTTTTTCTGCTTAAAAATTTGCGTATGAAGTCTAATAAAAGACACTTTGACATTCAATGCTCCCGAAATTCTAAAATTTGTCTCTTAGAAAACTGATTTTCTGTACTCTCGATTATGTTCTTCACTGCTTGTAATGCTAACTGTAGTTCTACCCCTGAACTTTGGGTTTCCTAGAAATTCTTCCTCATCTCATCCAGCTCATCTTGCACGTCATTCTATTCTTTCTTTATGATATTTGTTCTATTTGAAAAATTCTGTTGTTTTATGCATCTCATCTAACGATGCCAAATAATTTCTTTAAAAAAGGAAAACCTATTTCCTCTTTCAGATCTTTATCAAGGCTTTGTTCTTCATCTGAGTCTTCATGATAGTCTTTGATAATCATTATTCAAAGTTTCTGCACAGTGATTATTGTCATGGTTGGGGTTCATTTTTTCAGGTCTTGTGGTTTTCTCTCCTTAAATAAAAAAGATATATGAAAGCACAGTGTTTGCCAGAAGACATCAAGGATGAATGTTCCTTCATCTCACTTCTTTCTGGTCAGTTTCTCTTTTCCAGGGTATAACTACCCACCAGTTGAATATTCACAGCTCCTGCATGAGTTCCACATTTTAATAACTTTCATCAACTGTGGCTTTAAAAGACTGAAATGGAATTCTGTCTAAGTTCGTCCTGGCTTTCTGATGGCATGAACTATTGTTGAAAGTGAAAATAATCATCAGACCCCCCACATGTACAGGATCTTCCTATATTTCTCCCCCCACCTAAGATACAGGGATTATATGTTTCCACCTCAAGATGCTGTGAATTTCTGCCATTGAAGCCCTCTTCCTACCTTCCAGACCCTGCCCAGTTGTTCTGGAGAATGGCCATACATGAAGTAGTAAAATAAATCATGGAAAGGGAGACAGACCAGAACTTGCCTCATAAAATGGAAGAGCCACACAGGGTAAGGACGTCTACAAAGAACAGACAGGAGGTAGCAAGCTGGCTGCCCACCGGAGGACTCTGACCCAGACACATTTGAAATAGTACCATACTAAAAATAAAATTGGCCCAATATTAAAATAAATAAGAGAGTACCAATAAAGTCCAGATTTCCAGCTTCCCTTGAACTATAGAAAGATTTGGCAAGCCTGCATCCATGTTCCTGCAAGACAACAATTTGGTGTCTTTACATAAAGCACATCTTTTCCAGTTTGCCTCATCCCCTCCCCAGTCAACCCACTCATTTTTGTGACCCTGAGTCATTTGAATTTTCAATTCCTGGTATAAACTTAAGTTTCCCTCTATTTGTTTACAAGGCTGCCAAAACAAATTACTACAAACTTGCCAGCCTAGAGCAACAGAAACTTATTGTCCCACAGTTGTGGAGATCTGAAATTCACTATCAAGATGTCGGTGGGGCCATGCTCCCTCTGAAGGCCCCAGAGGAGTGCCCATCCCTGGTTTTTCCAGCTTCTGGTGTCTGCTCAAATTCTTAGCTTGTGTCCACATTATTCCAATCTCTGCCTCAGTCTTTTCATGGCCGTTTTTCCCTGTGTGTCTTCACCGTCTTATGAGAACACTCCACTGGGATGTAAGACCTGTCTGATTCCAGTATGATCTCACCTTGATCCTTACCCTAATGATGTATCTGCAGAGAAACTCTTTCCGAGTAAGGTCACCTTCTGAGGCTCTGGGGGAGCATTTCCACCAGGGAATCCTTTCAAGGATATACAATCCCCCAGAAACACTGTGAGAGGACCATAACAGTCCTTCCCACCACGTTCCTGTAGAACAGCTCCCCGAGAGCACACCACACCACGGGACCATGCTCTTCTCCCCAGGTCCATTGACCCTAAAGTTGGCAAAAAATATCTTCCTGGATCCAGCCTTTACTTTAGTTGATTGTCAGTCCAAATTTATGGCTGTGTTTTGAGTTCCCATCTTCTTTTAAGCCCTCTTAGGTATTTTACTACACATTAAAGAGAAGCCACACCAGAGCTGCTAGCAGACACCATTTTAAACCACAGACAGTGAATCAACTTTATAAGCTGCAATTTGGAGGATAAGGAAAGGATGAAGCTTTTTTTTTTTCCTCTACGTACACTCCTCATTTCCTCCATACTCCCTCTGCTCACAGTTCCCCTCCCCAAATGCATCAAATCACATTGGTGACTTTAAGGGAATCCAGGAAGAAGGATAGAGTTGCTGCATGGGTACAGAGAAAAAGGCTGGATGAGACTGAGTGAGATATCATAATACAGCTGCTGAGATCTTTCAGTTCTGATCTCTGAAGCTTTCATTTGTTAATGTTGATTAAATAATGAAAACAATTCTAGGTTAGGAAAATGTTAATCAGCTCCACACAATAGCTATTGTTACTGATTTGTATATTTAATGAAAAAAACAATTACTGCATATCATTATTCTATTATAGTTAATATACCATCTCAAATGTGTAAGAATGTAAGTTTTTAAGAATAAAAAAATGTCCTATCCTAGGAAGACTGAAAAAAAAAACAGAAAAAAATACATAGAAGAATGTATGTATTCTTAAAATTTCCAAAGTTTGGCTCTGGAAATGGATGTCCAGAGTGATAAAAGGACTTTCCCTAAGTCACCCAGCTAACAGGCCATGACACTGCAGCTGTTAACTCAGGCCTCCTGCCTTCCTGGTCACTGCTCTCTTCACAAGTTACACAGTTAAATCATTTTACATAAGTTGAGGATATATCATTTTCAATTCCATTCATTCCTGTATTACTTTGCAGTTTCCAGGTGCTCTCATACAGGGCATTATGTTATTTGATGCCCAGAATAATCCCCTGATAGGGGAACAGCTGGTATCTGTTTATAGGTAAGGAAATGGAAGATCAGACTTTCCAACTTGACACATGCATTCCATGAACACTACTCAAGCATCCTACATGAGGCCCCCAAAGGCAAAAATGACCCAAAACCCTGTGGTCCAGGGGACAGATTGACTGGTCAGTCCTGGTAAGGGTCATAATGGAGGTGTGTCCAAGGTGCTATGGAAGTGGAGAAGCAGCAGGTAATGATAGGGCAGAAGTTAGAAGAGGATTTATATTTGAAATGAGGCTAAAGAGTAAATGTTCGCCAGGTGGAGAAGAGAAGAAATGGCATTCCCACTGAAGGGAGGGGATTAGAGTGGGCGGAAGACACGGTGTTCCACGTGGCACATCATTTCAGTACAGCTTCTGGGAGGGGCGAGGGTGAGGAAAGAGATCCACAGAGAATGAGACCAGATGAAGAAGGCCTTTCTGTGCTAGGGTGAAGGGTTTGATGTTAGTCTGCCAGACAAACATGCTGGTGAAGCTTTTTAAATCAAGAGTGTGACATGCTCAGATTTGTGCTTTAGAAAAATAAGTCTTCAATGAATGCCTTTGAATTCAAATAGCCCTGTGTGGAGGCAGGTAACAGAAAGGAAGAACATACCACCACAGAAAGGAGGAAAAATTATGACAAACTGGAGAGAAGGACACTGGAGCTCAAAGGAATGACCACTAGTTAGCTTCACCCAGCTGCCGCTGGCCATGGACTATGTGATCAGAGCCTTAGAATTTTCAAGAGAAACTAGAAAAATGGATTTTTATATAAAATCATCTGATTTTTCATGTCTGAAATCTTATTCAAAAAGCGTTTTGGACATAAAAGAAAATGAAATGCACGTGTTGGTCTGCTTTTACTCTACAAGCCATCATTTTGTCACTTGACCTGTGTACAATATGAGAATCTGGAGGCAGGGAGAATGGTTAGGAATTTTGTTCAAAAGCATAAACCTCTGGCAGAGCCAGTGAAGACTGAGAGGCCAGGAGGTGGCTGACCGTCAGGGTACAGCATCTCGGAGAAAGCCACTGGGTGGTAGAAGGAGCAACTGGGTCAGATATTTGGATGTCGGTCTGTGATTCAGTCCTTGCGATCGCAGGTCCAGGTTTTACTTTTTTTTTTTTTTAAACATAGACAGAAGTAGTGAAGAATATGAGATCTGAAAAGCCAGTCTCTAATACCATCCAAAATCAACTTCTCCTAAGCCCTCCAAGGTCAAAATGGCCCGTGGTGGCTCCACTATGGATTCAGGGCCAAGTTGAGAAGGAAGACTACTGTTCTCTCTGCTTCTTTGCTTCAGCCTCTGAGGTATTCAGGTAATGTTCTCTGCCATAAAAAAAGAAATGGTTGGTCTCCTTTCCCTAACTACGCTGTCTCTCTGATTTAAGTACTTTTCACCTGTGAATGTCCTTGGTTACTCCTAAACTGTATCCTGTCCTATAAAAGGTACTAAATTAAAGACTGCTTTGGCTCTGTTTTAGTGATTCTGAAAAGAGCTTAAGATTGCTCTCCCTTCAGAGAGCCAGTGAAGTTCACCTTAAATGTCACCTCCATTCTGCAGCTTCCCTTAAAAACCTACCCCTTGAGAACTCATTTCAGATGACCTCTCCCCCATGAAGCCATTTCCTACCATAGCATCACCCCCCTGCAACTCCAGGTTGGGTCACTATGCCTTGACTGTGCAATTTGCTAACACCTGTCACCATTTGATTCATTTCCACTGTTGAAAACCTGTAAGCCATGCTCCATGTAGCAGCCAGAGTGTTCTTCTTAAAATACACATCAGGTCATATCACTGCCCAACTTAAATTCTCCACTGGCTTTCCTTTGCAGTCAGAATAAAATCTAAACTCCTTTAAATGATTCACAAAACTCTATATTATCATCCTGACTGCACTGTCTGCCACTCTTCTCTTTCCGATTCCATCCATCATACTGGCCTTTGGACCCTTGGATGCCACCACAGGGCCTTTGCACTTGCTGTTTCCTCCACTTACAATGCTTCCTCAGGCTTCTCACACAGCTGGATCTTTCTCACCCTTCTGGCCTTAGGTTAAATGTCATCTTCCCAGAGAGGCCAGCCATCGTTCATCATCTAAATACTCTCCTAAGTTACTCTGTCTCAGGATCTAGATTACTTATAGTAAAGTTGTGGCAGCCATACGAGTCTCCTTACAGATCTTCAAATGCCAGGGCACAGTTGTTGAGGACTGCTGCTGTCTGAAATCCACCCACAGGCATGCTGACGCCACACTTCCATGGGCTGTTTCTACCCAATGACTGACCAGGGTTACCAATGCAATCCATTCCTAGGGGAGTCCTCTGACCTGTGATTTTTGTCTTTGAAAACCCTCCATCCACTTTGCTGAAGATATCTTTGTCTGCCTGGCAGTCTGAGATTTTCCTACCAGCCTTCCTCCCTTTTCTCTCTCCTTCACCAAGTCAGACCAGTCCCCTCTGTACCTTCCCCGTGTTTCTAAGCCCCAAGTCTTCCTTCTACTTCTCCCAGAACCTAAACTAACACAACAGTACTTAACTGAATCTTTGTCTATTTTATGTTTGCATGTATATATTGAATTTCCCCAATCAAAAACCATCTCCATAAAGCAAAAGACTCTTGTTAGACTCAGGGCCACATCCGAAGCTCCAACACCATCCTGGCATAGCGTGGGTGCTTGTCAATGTTTGTCGATTCTGTGCATAGGTCTACCAACACAATGACACATTAAATTCAAACTATCTATGTGCATGCCTTCACCTCTCACTGGACTTTAGAGTTTCTTAATATTCTCTCCATGGGGTTTGGTGGTAGCATATAAGCCTCAGGTACAGCAGCCACTCAATCTGTCTGCTGAACTGAGATAACATATCCTCCTTCCTCACTCCCTCCCTCCACCCACTTCTCCCCACACACCCTGGGCCACACGTATTGAATCCCTATCAGTCTCCCATAATGCAGACTGCTTTACCCCAAGCAGGCCCTCCTCCTATGTCCTATGTCTGTGGATGTCCCCACCTTTTTCCCAGTTTTCCAGGGATTCTCCTCCATCACTGGCCTTCTACCTCCCCTCAGCATCTCAGACTATCCACACACTCACCTGGGGCCATCCTTTTAGCCTCCCAACTGTCTATTCATTGAAAAAGTGCTTCTCCATTTGGACTGCACACACCTGGATCTTGGCCACCATCACCTCTTGCCTTGACCAACACAAAACACACCTTAATTGGTTCCTCTTCCTCCACATTTGCATCCCCCTATGCATTCCCTATCAAACAGCAAGAATGTTCTTTCTAAAAGACAGATATGATCAGGTCACATGGCTTAAATCCCTCCAAGTCACAATAGGCTGTTGAAGAGGCCTTGTAAGTCTGCTGTGCAGATTCACTCATTCCTGGTAGCCTCCTCCCTCATTTCATGGACATCTTACCTGATCTCCCAGCAACACAGAGCAGTGTGCTGGGCCCCAGACTACCTCCCTCTTTCCTGGAGAAGGTCTTCTTCTACCTCATTCTAGATCCATTGTGCTATTTTTTGCTGCAGTCCCTTCCTTCAAGAAGTCTTCTGCAGAGAGGCCCAGTCTGCATGAGGTCCTTTCCTTTGCACTCCTACAGGAACTTGAACTACTCCCAACACAGGACTTACCTCAGCCAGCTTCGGCTGCTATCCCCAAAACACCACAGATAGGAAGTTTAAACAAGAAACATATATTTCCCGCAGTTCTGGAGGCTGGAAAACACAAGATCCTGGTGCAGGCAGACTCGGTGTCTACAGAGAGCCTACTTCCTGGGTTATAGACAGTGGTTTTCTTGCTGTGTCCTCGCATGGCAGAGAAAAGGCAACAGAGCTCTCTGGGGTCTATTCCATCGGGGTGCTAATCCCATCCCTGAGGGCTCCAGCCTCATGACCTAATTATCTCCCAAAGTCCCTACATCCTAATGCCAGCGTGTTGGGCATTAGTATTTCAAAAGATGAATTTGAGGGGAGCAATAACATTTAGTCCTTAATAGTAATTATTACAGTGGCTTGTTTGGTTGTCTGTGTGACCCATGCTCCTAAAACAAAGATTCGACTGAGTCACCACATTTCATTAAACCCTTTAAGGATTCCCTCATTGCTTCCAGATAGGGGCTTTCCAGTCACCTCTCTACCTTATCTCTCTGGATCCCCAAAACTCTGACCATTCTGACTATAAAGAGAGCCCTAGTGATGCAGCCCTAGCTTGGAAACCTTTGCATTCATTGCTTTTTTTTCTGGACTACCTTTCCTCATCTTCCTTCTGGTCAGTTATTCCCCATCCTTCTCTCTTCCAAGAGGTCTTCTTGATACCTCTCTCCTCGAGGTAGATTGGACCACTTCATCCACCGTAGCTCCATGCCATCTGCACAAATTCATGGCATTTCTTGGTTTATAACTATAACTCTGTATCTGTCACTGGACTGCAAACTTTTCAAGGATAGTGTCAAGGTCTCACTCAGCTTTCTTTTCCCAGTGCCTGCTACATACAAAGAAGGGGTTCAATGCATATTCACTGAATGAACAAATGAGTGAACAACTCCATCCATTCTTCGGGCTCCTACAATTTTCATCTCTGCAGTTACTCTGTCTCCTGTGAACTACAATAGATCAGATTGCCATATTTTCTGAGCTGTGTGTGTACATAATTATACGTTCATTCAAAATAGGGTCTAAGCATCAAAGAGCAGAGATAAAGCCTTACACTCTCTTTGTCTCTCTCTCCATCCTTTGCACATAGAAGAGCTCAATATACTTTTGCTGATTGATTGTTATTGCTCCATCTACTATTCCTTTTTGATTCAGCAACTTGCTGAAAAAAAATTTTAAAAGAAAGCCTTCTCAGAAATCAAACAACTAAAATCACAAAATGTTCTTTTCTAAAAATAACGCATCTACAAAACACTCAAGGCAGAAGCTGTGTGTTTTCTCCTCTCCCATTAATGAGAGAAAGATGTGACTTCCTCCTTTTTCCATTTTGTCTGAGTCATGTCTGTGTTGCCTGGAGATTTGGGGCTGTTGTTTCAAAAAAGATCAAATGACAACAGGAGATAGATGGTCTCCTTGATTAAAAAGTGGCTCTCAGATATATAAGCACCCTCAAATTCAGGGAGGAGAGGGTTATTTCACAGCTAGTGCCTAATTCAGAGGTACCAGTCCCTGGGAACAGCTAAGGCTGCCCATCCATCATCCAGATTGGCTCACACAAGACCTTTGATGTATTAACACATACAGCAGAATCACAAGGGCTTAGAATTTGCCACTGATTAGCTCAAAATCACCTTTTCAGAGACAGTTAAAGAATTGGCATAGCATAGTCAGACCTGTGTTCAAATCCCAGTTCTGACAGTTACTAGCTGGGTGACCCTGGGCAAGTTACTTAGCCTCTCTACACTTCAGTCTCATCATGTGGAGAATGGGGATGATAATAAAATATTAATGGAGCTGCTGATGTGATTGAATGAGCTGACACAATGTGTTTAACACTGATTGTTCCTTAGTGTTCATTAGTGGTGGCCATTATCAGATCAGCCAGAACCACATCATCGTAGCAGCTACCAATTGTTGGACACTTACTATGTGCTATGTTCTATGCTCATTGTCTTTATATCCATTTGTTTTTTCTCTTATAAATCTCGAACAGCTCATTAAAGAGGTATTATCCTCATTTTATGTTTGGAGAAACTAGATTTCCAAGAGGCTATATAACTTATCCAATATCACACGACTGTTCAGGTGGCCTTTGTAGCAGAATGAGTTGCCCCCTTTTCCACAGTCCTAATGCCTCTGTTTTCTATCTTAAATGGGGTAGGCAGTGCCCTGTGTCCCAACCAGCTCCCACAACTTCCATAGGGATTTGTGACACAAGACAGGCTGTCCCAGTGCCTTCTCATTAAAACTACTAAATTAAGCTTTAGCTCCTTATTTCTCCTACACTGGACACACATTTGAGCTTCAGTGGCCCTTTTACTCAGAAGCACTGGTCCTCAGATCTTCCCACTCCAAGGGAGTAAGAGGAACAGAGCAGAAAATCTTCTCCCCATCACTGCCAGAAACCTAGAAGAGACCTGGCCTCGACTGTCCTCTCTACTCCCCTTTCCCCATGGGCAGAAACCTGCCCACAGGCTTCTACTTACCAAGCAGAAAAGACACCTAGGCCTTGTCTTATCCCCACTGAACTCATAGAGTAGACTGCTAGCCCTTGCTCCCTCCAAAGCCTCCTTTTTCCTTCCCACTAAATATTTCTCTCTACGTAGCACTGTGGCTTTTTTGTCTGTCATTCACTCCTTAATCCACCAGAGCATCTTCCGTGGGCACTAGCTGTGGGAGACAGAGATGGGAAAAGGCCTGGAGCTCCCTCTAGAGGTTGTAATAATGTGACCACCACACAGGACCCTTGCCTTAACTCTACAGCTGCAGGTGAAGCGGCCAGGAGCACCATTCATCTGCGTGCGCCAAGAGCCCCAAAGGACTGGATTTAAACCAGCACACTCTCCCCTGGAAGACCGAACCAAGGCCAAACTGGCAATCCCAACAACTCCCTCCAAATAACACAGACAGACAACTGTTCTCTCCAACGAAAAAACCAGCCTGCTACATAGCAGCCGAAAGACAGGAAGCAGATGGGCCAACCAGCTAATTCCAAGTTTGGGAGCTCTGAGGCCCTACCTGGCTTCCAGAGACAGGAAAGGAGAGAGAAGGGTGCTTCTTCCTGGCACCAAACACTGTCCAGGGCGAGGCGCCACGGTGATAGCCTGTTCAGGGCCAAGTCCTAGCAGTGAAGGAGGGCCACCTGCCTCACACAAATGAAAAAATAGCCACGCCAAAAGCAAGCTGGTGTCTGGAGAATCACTGGCTCCATTTTCTGCCCGTGCGCCCAGCTCATGCATGGGAAATATTTGATAGTTGGTAAATACTTTTTGGAATAATGCTGAATGAGTATACCCCTAACAGCTGTCTAGCATCTGCTTCCCCTGTCTAGCAGAGTGCACTTGCTGTAGGTAGAATAGGGTCCACCAAAAGAGGTATGTTCCATTCTTAACTCCCAGTACCTGGCACTGTGACCATATTTGGAAACAGGGTCTTGGGAGATACGATCAAGTTAAGAGGAGGTCATACTAGATTAAGGTGAGCCTTAATCCAATGACAGGTATCCTTATAAGAAGAGGAAAATTTAGACACAAACACACAGACACGGGAGAACACTATGTGGTGACAGAAGCAAAGAGCGGAGTGATGGATCTAAAGGTCAAGGGATGCCAAGAATTTCCAGCAAGCTAGGAGAGAAACATGGGAGAATCCTTCCCTAGTATTGTCAGAAGGAGCATGGCCCTACTGACACTCTGACTCCACACTTCCAGTCTCCATTATGGGGAAAAAACAAATTTCCCTGGTTTTAAGTCACCCAATTTATGGTGATTTGATATGGCAGCCCCAGCAAACCCACACAGCACTTTAATTACTTTTCTTCAGCAGTGAAGTAAAAACTTGAGAGAGAGGGTTTTCCACCTCCTGTGCCCTTCCAAAAAATCCAGACAACACCCACTTATGATTTGCCTTGCTTCCAGTTCTCTGCCTAAAGATGAGGCTTTCAATCATGCAAATGGTACTCTGCCTCAGAATTCAAGGATGCATCATGGAGGGGTTGCTGGTAACTTTAATGCTCTGTAGGCACCATGGGGTTTCTGTTCTAAGCAATAGGAGAGGAGAGAAAGTACAGAAATTACAGGAAGACCTCAATTCCCTCATGGGGGACTCTGAGCAGCAGCTTTCTCCCTAATCCTTTTGTAAAAATATATTTTGAAAAGGCAGGCATATTTCCCCACAATGAAGGGCATTTTAGACATTACATGCTCTCTTGCTTCATTGCAGAAATAGCTTATCCTCTGCTTAAGGACAATAAACAATTGCCATGGTCTGTTAATCTCTTCTGCTTCCCAGGAGAATGGAAAATCATCAAATGAAAGTGACAGAAGGTCTCAACACCCTCACCCCCCCAAAAAAGGGATTGTTCTCCAAGTTCCCCCTTCCAAGGACCCTGTCCCACTAGACTAGGAGCTCTACAGAAGAGGAACAGTCCCTTTTTGTCTTTAAATCCATGATATCCAACACCAGAACAGGCATCTCTCAGGTTCTCAAGATAAATCTGAGGATGGGAGGGCTGGAGATGGAAAGAGTCTTCCCAGTTGCAGGACTATGAAACCTCAAAGGTGTCCTGCTCAATCTTCTTCCTACCAATGTCTGTAAAGATCTGAGGAAAACCTTTCATTTCCACTTTCTGTATCAGTTAACATAAATTTAGCTTTAAATCCTCCACAAAACCTCATTTGTACAATGATTGGGCTTCAAATAAGCCAGCTTTGTTGTTCAAGACCATGTTTAAAAACTCTATCCGGTTAAGAGGATAAAGTGAACCCAGTATTGTTCAAACCTACCTAGTTCCAGGATAGTTGCTGCTAATCAGCCTGATTCCTTGCAATCTCTTCTGTTGGCATTGGCCTTGGGTCTCCGTATTTGCTGACACTACAAACAGCCTGACATGTTTTCTTTCCAACAGGGCTCCTGCAAAGCCCCCATTTGGCCCAAGCCCTAAAATTCCCTCAGATCAGCTCTCCTGGAACTCATCCTGCTGAGTACGGTATCTGCTGAATGGGATCTATCCCCATCCATCCTGATTCTAGAAACTGGAGTTTCTGCTTCAACTGAATAAGGGAAGGAATCCCACAAGAGCAGCTGTCCTCATCTGCGAGTTCTCCAAAGGTCCCCCCTTGGATGAAATCTACCAGCCATGCAAGCAGTGAAGCTCAGGGAAGTCTTCATAAATAAGTCTCTTTTCATTGCATCATTTAAGTTTTCAAGGGAATATGAGCCTTTAAGAGAACAGACTGGGCTAGACTCTAGAAAACTGTTTTATGTTATCTTGACTAAACTTGATGATGGCTGGAAGAGGGAATCAGGATAAAAAGAGACAAAGGAAGAAAAATCAGTGTGAATGTAAGAACAGTGGCTTTTGTAAATCTACATTAGGAAAGATCAAGGAACTGCATTTCTATCTATTAGGGAGAGGTAAATAGTGGGAAGAGGAGCATTTCCAAATATCCTGAAGTGCTCTCATGAAAACTTAATAAAGAGCTACACACACACACACACACACACACACACACACACACACACACACACGTGTCAGCCTAAAGGCTTGGAAAAGACTTGAAACTGAAGTTAGCGGTAGGAACACAGCCAGAGGAAATGCGCATAGGACTGGTGAAGGCATTTTTTGAGGGCAAATGAGAAGATCACTAGAGTTTACCAAAGAGCATAGTCATTCCGTTACCATGGTGAGGACATCAAGGTTATAAAAGGATCTTGGGAAGGCCATTCCTAAATCTAATTCAATTCCCTTGCAACATGCATTGATAATGACAACTTTCCTATCTACTAAGTGGACAAGTTGGCAAGATGATATAAGACAACAGTCATTAAGGCACTTGGAAAAGTACCAATTCCAAACAAGTAGAAAGGTTGATAATATTCTTATGACAAATCCATACTGACCTAATGAAGGCATACACCTTGCTTAAGAGAAGAAATGGGGCCTCAAAATTTGGAAGTGTGTGGGCTGGGGTGACCAAGACGCTTACAGTGTGAATCGCCTCACAATCGGGTGACCTTGTTATACAATTTCAGGTGAAATCGTATCTGATGACATCAGGTGAAATTTCACTTGAATCTTGACACACTGTAAGCAAAAAGAACACTCAGTGGAAGCTGAGGAGTCAAGCGAACAGCCCTCTATGCGGAATCAGGAGAATTGGATTCTCACACCAGGAATGGCAAAGCATGGGCCTGTCATCTCTCTCACCATGCCTATTTGCTCACTTGTAAAATAAAAGTGTCATCTCTTAGTCATTTCCGCTTGTAGTATTTTGTGCGTACGTGCGCGTGTGTGTGCATTTGTTACAGTGCTTATGAGAGAAGCAAAGTCTGACTGGAGCTAAGCCCTGGATTTTGCTTTACTCTTTCCCAACAGCAATGTATTTTCATGAAATTCTTAGAGTGTGTTTTCAAGAGTACATTTGGGTTTACAAGAGCAGGCTTACAGCAAATGAAGAGTAGCTCTACATGCATGCCCTCATTCGTGGGCTCGTATAGTTCTTAAACACGTATTGATTGATTATCTCTCTGACCTTATCCAGAACCACTGGCATCTCAGCCATACATTCTCTGACCAACCAGGAGAGAGTATGCATTTGAGGCCCTGGGTCCTGCACTGGGGGTGAAGTGTGGGCCTCCATCGGGAAACCAGCGACTCTCAAATGGATAGAGGCCAATACTGGTAGCTCTAGGGGTCACTGTGTTCTCTCCCTGGAAGGTGTGTTTGGTGATGGGATGTTGGCCACATGGAGGGAAGCCTGTGAAGACACAGAAGTCATTAAGAAAGCAGTTAAGGCTTTTAATAGTCCAGGAAGAAGCCTGGAGTGGCTTGGGAGGGAAATGTGTTCAAGTAGGCGTGATGGGACTACTTGAAATTCCTTTAGACCCACAACTGGCTTATTTTTCTACCCAGAAGTTTTTTTTATAATCCGATTCTACAACAAAACCACCTAGAAACAGGATAAACCAGAGGGGCCTGTGTGTGGGTACAAGATCCTGCCTTATGCCAGTGCAATATTTTGGAAAAGATTAATTTTTCTTCCACAACATATACTTGGATACTCACTCAGCTGCCTCATCTCCACAGCTCTAAGATACACTCAAAGGGATGTGAAGCATGGAGACAGCATCCTGATACCCCACGGCTGGTAGGGCAACCCTTTCCCCTACGTTCTCCACCAGTATGGACTGCATAACCTTGGGCAAGTTACTTACCCTCTCTGGGATTGTTTCTTTAGTTTCTTTATTTGTAAAACACAGATGGCCACTGTACCTATCTATGGGGTTGTGATGAGAATTCAGAAAGATACTTCATGTAAACCATTAGTTCAAAGCCTGAGTTTTGGAAAGAGCTAAAACAATGTTGTCCCAACAACCAAGAGTGTCACCATTCTTATTACTATCATGGCTGTTAATACTCTCCTTGCATTATATACTCCCACATCAAGACACATCCCATCAAAAGGCCATTGCGTGTTTATTTTCCAGAATCCCCTACTGAATAGGGCACCCCAGGAAGGCAGGCCCAGGATGGCCTCGTTCATCTCGGTTCCCAGTCCTCTGCTGAGTGCTGGGTTTGCAGCCACTTCTTGGCGAATGAAAGGCTTGAAGCAGTGTTTCTCAGCCTTGGCTAGCAAGGCTCTCGGATAGCTTGGGAAATCTTGATGTCCAGTCCCATCTCCAGACATTCTGATTTAATTGATCGATATTGAAGCCTCGGCATGGATAGTTTTTAAAAGCTCCCCAGGGGCTCTAGAAGGCAGCTAGAGTTGAGGTCCACTTTCAGAGTCTCAAAGATCAGCAAGGCCAGTAATTTCCCAAACTTCTTCTCTTACAATAAAACCATTTCTTCCCACAAGGAAATCTTAGGTTGAAACCTACTGCATAAGAGAGAATGAAGCAAAGCCCGGTGGTGGGGGTGGAGAAGGCAGGGCCCGAGGTGCCCCCTCTGGCTGTGTGACTCCAAGGTGGTCCATAAGGCCCAGGAGCCCCTTAGGGAACAACTTGCTGAGATTAGAAGTGTCCCATCCTGAATTCTAAGCAGCATCTCCCCAAACCCAACACTGACCGCTCCTCTGGCTCCCTACGGAACATAATGCAATCCTCACCCTGAGAGCCGGCCTGAGACAAACGGCAACTGTTTTCCTTTTATAGCCAAATGCAGGCACTCTCCCCCTCTCCATGAAAATCATTCACAGGCATTGCAGGATGGAGCAGAGAAAATAATGCCTAAAATATATAAATAATTCAAGACTGAGTTTATTCATGACGCTGTGTTTTCTCTAGGCAGCGGTTTGTATAATCTTTCTTACACTGCCAGTTGGGCTGCCTTCGTAGCATTTATTACTGCCGACAACCCGTTAGAAACTGTTTTGATTTATGCATCTACATTCTATTATGGAGGTAAGTTTATAGCACACTGAGGTTTCTGCTGCTGACATTGTAAGAAGAGAAAAAAAAAAAGACTGGAGAAAAGAATAGGGAATGGTCATTCTGCCAGTCTAAAAAGGGCAGGGGAAAGGGACCTATGTAAGTTTTATGAAATACTTAATTAGCTGTTTGGTACATGCACTCACACACACTCACTCACATACCTGCATAAGACAAAAAATACATCGAACACCTACCGAGTGCCAGCTTACTCTTCTAGGTGATGGGTGAATAAACTAGACAGAATCCCTGCTCTTCTAACATATTCTTGCTCGTACCATACATGCTCCTGGTGAAAATGATTCTGCCACTGTCTTTGTCTCTGCAGTGGTGCTTAGCACAAGGATGACACGGGAGATGCTCCATATATGTTGAATGAATGGGTGAATTCAAGATAAAGAATAAAATGAAGTTATACTGCCAAGGCCAAGCTATTGACCATGTTGCGTATTGCCAAGTTATCTGTCTTCATAGTAATGCCACGTAAGAACAACCACACAGAACCTCATACATTGATAAGCATTTATTGCTTGTGTCTCTAGGATGTGAGGCTGGATGGCTCTACCCATCTTTGCTTGACTCACTCACATGACTGGCTATCCTCTGACTAGGTCAGCCTCCTCTGGGACAAATGGGGTAACTCAGCTCTGCTCCATGTGCCTCTCATCCTGTGGTAAGCTACCTCTATGTCCTTAGGGCCACGGCAGAAGAACAGAGACTAGGTTATCAACACTCAGACATCTTGAGGTCTAGACTTGGAACCGGAAAACCATTACTTCCAATGGATTCTATTAGCTAAATCATAAAGCCAGCCAAGATTCAGGTGTAAAAGATTCCATCTTTATTGAGGAGACTGCAAAGTCACAGAGTAAAGGACAAGGATAATAGGGTGAAGAACTGAAGCCACCATTGCAGTCTTCCATGGGCACCCAGCAAATTAGCAAAAAGCCAGAACTGGAACCAACCTCCTCCATGATATCTACTGTCCTTCACCGGAGCACCCAAGTGCATTCCCATCCAGCTACCCAGTCAGTTTAGGAAGAAAATATGCATGGGTCTGAAAATAGTTCTGTGTGTCCTGAGTTTCCTCCCCATCTTGTCCCTGACCTCTCCACCTGGGCCCCACCTAAGGTTAGAAACCTGCCTCTGACCCCCTGTCCTTGTTCTCACTGGTTCCTTCTTCTCCCTTCTTAACTTGTCACCTTAAGAGACAAGTTATAATTAAATAATAAGACAGAAAATTAGCTACAATGCATTGAGAGCTAGCTACATTCTAGGTCCTGTGCTAACAGACCTTGCACATGCCATCTCATTTTATCCTTACCCTGACCTATGAGTAAGTTAAAATTATCTCTCATTCTACGACTGAAACAAAGAATATTAAGAGAGATGCAGTCACTTGTCCAAGGTTTTAGATATAGTAAGTAATAAAGTCAGGTTTCAGATCTGGTTTGAATCACAGCCCAGGTTCCTAAACACTATACATTTTCTCTTCCTTGAACCTGGAGGCTTCTCTTCACTAAACCATGATATGCACTGTTTAAAGAATTACTGCTTTCTTAACGCAAAAAGACCATGATCTTCTGCCCTGCCCCTTCTTATTATATACTGGAAAGGAAGGATCCAAGTTCATTCATCTTGGACTCTTCTCCTGGGGACAGGGTTTGGGGGATGTGAGTTATTAAACTTTCTGTCCCATATAATTTCTACCAGCTCCCACAACAACCTCCCAGGTTTCCTTAGTCTGAGTTATTGCAAATGAGACCATAGATTCCATTCGTCCTTGGGCCACTTGGCCCAATATAATGCATGGTATAATTTGCTCACCCACATAAGCATCAATAATTCTCTGTGTAATTTCCTATTGTTGGTTGGGAAGGAGGTTGGTTCTGGACCAGACAGAAAGTATGAGAATCCCATCCAGATTATTGCAAAAGCCTTGAGTTCCTACAGCAGCACCTTGACGTGACCAATGGGAGAGTGTGGCCAGGGGAATACATGGCAGCTCAATCCAAAATTGAGTTCCCCATACGTAGACTGTCTATCCAATCCCCATCTCTGCAGGCTGCATCTAGCCTCCATTCACAGCTCCATTTGACATTTATACTGAAAGAACAATGGACAAATGGAAATCTACCACTTAATCTATAGGTTTCCAGGCTTGTAACAATTCCAGTGCAGAATCCTGGTGAAAGCTGGACTCAAGATCATGGCTTATATTTGAAGCCCTAGGAAGAGCATGCCCAGGAATGCTGATGAAGACATGTAACTGGTCAACGACAACACTTGATGTATTTAGCCAGCCAACTGCATAGGTGAGAATGGTAGGCCTGCTTCACTCCGCTGGTCAAAGGAGAGAGTTCAGTAGGCCCCAATTTGTACTGTGGAGGAAAGATAGATCTTCAATAGACAGTGCTTCCCACATTAGAGGAAAAGGCAGAAGAGAGCCTACTCTGTCCAAGCACAAGGAAGAGCAGAGATTAGAACACTATCTTTACGGCACAGTGACCACACCTCCTAGTAAACATGTCCCAGTGAGGGCTAAGCTGGGACCAACCACACTGGACATTCCTCTCCCTTGGGACAGGTTGAATGAGGGATCAGGGAGAGGGTCACACTCTCCCTCCTTAGCTCTGCATCGTGAGAATGGACAGAAACCACCTAATCTTTGAAAAGATATTATAATATAAAGAAACGGGCATCAGCATGTCTTCTGCCAGTGAAGCCAAGCAGAGGGTAGCTAACTTTGGAGACTAGTCAAAAAGCCAGCAGCGTGTGAGACACGGGCTGAGAGAACCTCAAGGACTGAGAGGCAGCCCATCACTGCAGCTGTTGCTCCTGGGAAACCGACCTGTCCCTGTGGCCTGGCCGTGACAGGTGTGACAGAGTTGGGTCTCTAAGAGAATTCTGAGGCGACATCAGAGGAGCAGATGCTAAATGGTTCCTAGAACCAGTCTTGAGCTGCAGTGTGAGCCAAGTGGGAGGCAGAGAACCAGAAAAAGGAGGGAGGAGACCACCAGAGATAACAAAAGGGAGGTGGCAGGAACCCACTCTGGACATGGCCATCTTCCCTTGCAGGTGGGCCACTACCGCCCCCAGAGGGTTCAGGCTGGGGTGCATGAACATTGTCCAAGGGAGACTTAATGACCTCCTCTTGTTGATTTCTTTGTTCTCTAAAGGCATGTGCAACTGCATTAGTATGCTCAGCAAAGGGCTTCCTTTTGTTGTGGCAGGTGCTGTCGGAATTCAGAGCAGCTGATGTTTCATAAAATCATGAGCCTGCAGAGAGCCCTGGGAAGCCCCTGCCCTCACATCTGGCCCATCAGTTGAACAGTGCTGCAGCTCAGAAGTATTTTTTAAATCATGTTTATTGTATTTCATCTTATTTCAAGAGTGATACAATTTCATCGGAAAAAATGTGGAGCATGCAGTAAAGCACAGAGAAGAAAACAAAACTAATTCCTAATCTTACCACCATCCAGTGAGAACCACCAGTAACATTTTAATGTTACTGCTCTCTCTCTCCCTCTCTCACCTGTGGGGTACAGGTGCATGTGCATTTGTGTGTGTCTGTGTGTATTATAAATAAACAAAAAGTAAGTGGGACTTTTCCTATTACTCTAGAATTAGCAAATAAAAATGTGAACAAAGAGGCATTAAGTGCCACACGTCCTAAATAAAGCCAAACACCTCTCTCAAGCCTTGCCGAGAACTGGTTAAACTGGTACAACTTGCAGCACCCCTTCCTTCCATCTGTAAAGACTGAGGAGAGCAGGAAGGGGCAATCCAAGCTGCTGCGTGGCCATGCTGGGCTATAGCACATCCAAGAGCTAAATGGGGGTCCACGAGATATGGAAAGGGCTTTCCGAGAACATAACTCTTAAATACTGGGAACCATGGCAAGAGGAGACTACTGACCCCCCATTCTCTGGGGACAGCAGCCTTGCTGATATGCTCTGTTCCTACCTAAGTAGAAAGATAGAACAAAAGAGCGAGAACATGGCAGAGAGGGTACACCCAGGGGCAACCTGCCCTTCAGCTGTCATGGCAAAGATGCATCAGCCTTCTGGAGCCCCTGCAGACACTACAGCAGACAGTCTTGACCCATCTTTCAGCACATACAAGAGTGGGTTGCCAAGGAAGAGGATTTGGGAAGCAGGAGGCTATGGGAACTCTCAAGGGGGTATCAGAGAGTTGGAAATTGTCAACTGGAGTTAGATCTCTGCAGCTTGGAGGCCCCTGAAGAGGGGAAGGCACCGACCAGGAGAGAGCCACAGAGAGCAGACTGTGCCCTGGAGAGGGCTCTGCAGTCCCATCGGTGCGCACCAAAAAAATTACGACAACAAGCAGCGAACTTAATAAGCAATACTTGTCCTCTCCCCTCCCCTCTCCAACACACCACAGGACCTGCCGCCTGTAGAGGGCAGCAAGGAGCACTGTTTCCAGAGAAAGGAAGCCGGGTAAGAGCAAGGAACGGGCTAGGCCCCTCCCACTCACATGCACAAGTCTAAAGCTGGATGGCATGCAGGGAGAAGAGGGGATTGTTTTTCAAACTGAAGAAGTTGTTATAGTCTAAGGGAATAGGAAATCATGAAATCTGTGGCCACTGGGTAGAGAGTTAGCATATCACTGGGAACAGTGACTGGGAGGAAGCATCTGATGTTCCCAACCTAGCAAAGTTGATGGTGCTTCCATAAACCTAACACACATACACACACACACGCACGCACACAAACATGCATATATGTATATTTTTTGAATCTGGACAAACTAAATTTTTTTTTGTCCAAAAGCAACTTTATTTCCTCACACCCCTGCCTTCTCTCCCTGTCCCTGTAACCCTCCCTTCTCAGCACCTACATGGAATCTCATACAGTTTCCATCATCTCTCTACACTTTCACATATAACGAAGTCCAGTCTAGCTTCACACAATCTCTCACTCTATTTGAAGTTTCTCTGCTCCCTGCAGCTCTCACCTGCCTCAGGCTGGGAAACCTGGATGAGGATGGACAACGTGGTTTCCAAGTCAGTCTCTTCACTCTGACTTGCTTCACTGATCTCATCACCTTAACTTTCCAACTGCTGTGTAGGACTGTCTGGAGAGATTAGAGGAGGTGGTGGCTTTGCTGTGTGTCAGCTTATCTAAGGGAGAAGTCACTTCCCAGAATTCCATATCTGTCAGGTTCCGGGTTAGAGAGGATAGGCGAGAAATGTGCATGAGATCTAGAAGGCTGCAGAGAGTGGAGGCTATTGTTTGCACCGTGAAGTTTGGGGCATAAGGGACTATGAAGAGTAGCAGAGTGGCATTTGAGCCTCTTCCCACCTGCATTTGTTTTGTTTGCCAAGTCACTCTGAATGTTCATGCAAAGCAATAGAACTTAAGCAGTGAGGCCCCGGGTCTATCAAGGACTGAGATTGTGTCACTTTCTGTATCCTCATTATCACTAAGATTGTCTGGGGGCATACACATGCTCAATGAATAAGAAATAAATATAATTAAGTTATATAAATTCAACAGAAATAAAATATATTGAATTGAATTGATGAACCATAAAGAAAACACAAAAAGAGCTCATGCTGATTCCCGCATGAAGGTCCCCCCAAATAAAATGTGGCAGGAGATGTTTCTAAATGACATTTGTAAAATTCTCCACCAAACAGCAAAAGCCCTGACAAAAAATTTCCTCCAATTCTCTCCTCATCCCCGAGCCAGGCCTTTAGGTCTCCAAAGGAAAAAAGGGGGGAAAAAAGTTATACGACAATTTATTTTGCGAACAAGTAAAATAAATTTAGATCTCTAAAGGTTCTAAATGAACTCTCTGTATTTCCATTTTCCCAAAATTTTCATTCATTCTTCTTCTCATTCTACCATTATCATCAAAAAAAAAAAAAACACTTGTCTTAAAAATTTCCCCCAGATATCCTATCTCCTTATCTCTGCCCTTGGTTTTCTCCAAGCAGTCATACTTCCTCAGGTTCAGGAGTGTCTGTGTGAAAGTGCATGGCTTTTCTCAAAGATGTTTTTCTAAGTCTATGTATAATTGGCCATAAAGCACCTCAGAACCCTCAGAGTGAATGTTAAAAAAGGATAAGGTAAGTGAAATTGATGGCCTTGAATATTTATCTTTCTACACTGATCTTCTGGAAGGATGATAGGGGGAAGCACAAAGCTTTCTTCAACAGCTACTACATAGTCATGATTGCTGTTAATAACAGCTGACAATATTGATCCATTTTGCAAGCTAGGCATGGTTCTGTCATTTAGTTCTTATGACCAACAGCATTCAAGGTGAGATACTCTAAATATTTGCACCTTACCGAGGAACAAGTGGGATCAAGAAGGATCAAAAAAGTTTAATAACTTCTCCAAGAGTCCACAGGTTGTAAGTGTCGAGCCTACTCTTGCCCCAACTCTAGGACCCACTGTTTACTAAGTATTATTCCTCAAACCCCAACTTGCTGCCAGACAGAGTAAGAACAGTGTTGGCTACTATTCATTAAGCTCTGCTGATTATGCCCTATCTTGCTTGGTATGCAATGTGAATTTATTCCACACTAGCATATCAGAAATGTGACATTGTTTTATTTGTCTAAATCAAGTTAACTTTACCTGTGAGCCCCAAGGAGCAGCAGGAAGCTTCAACAGCAGCCATTACTGGGGGCCCCTCCCTTCTCTGCTATTATACATGTGCCCATCATACTTCCTGGTCTAGAATATTTGGGGATGTTCCCTCTTGTCTTCACTCTATGTCATCCTTAAACTGTGCATCTAGGGTCTAGCCTTCCTAGGTTTGTAACTGGCTACATCCCATCCAGGATAATACATCAAACAGTGGCAAGTCTCTGCCATTTCCAGACACCCCAAACTCCTTCTCTTCTCCAAGTCAGAGAAATTCCAAGTGCCGGTGTGTAAGCGTGTGTTTGGGAATCATTCTTCTGAGGTTGGTGCTTAAGAACTGATACCTTCCACTCTGGGGATCTCAAAGAGCTGTTGCCAGAGGGTGGACACACCAAGGGAATCTTTGGTCAACCAGGGAGAGAGAAAGAAAAAAACTATGTGTTAAGCAGCTACACTGTGCCAGACACTTTGTCATATAGTATTTTATTTCCCCTATAAAACTGCAAGGTAGAAATTATTATGATTGGATTTTAAAATGAATAAACAAAAGATTAGAGATTTTTTTTAAAGCCCCCAAATCATACATCTATTTCATTCTCCAGAGATAGCCTAGTGACAATGTGTAGCTAATCTTAATAATAATTGCCAGTTCTTGAGTTCTCATTCTATCTAGGCATTGCACTAGGCACTTTATAGCCATTAGTTCCCATAACAACCCTAGAACTTATTTGATCATCCCTGCCTGAGAGATGAGAGACACTGCTCGGAGAAGCCAAGTCATTTGCCCACGGTCACACATCTGCGGAACGATGGAGCCTAATGCGAAGCTGCCACAGTCAAGTCCAAAGTCTGATTCTGACCCAGTGCTCAGTCGGCCGTCCTCAGGTCTTTAAAAGTGGAGGCACAGCCCCAGTGGGACTGGCAAGCTGTGGGAGAGGCAAGTGGATCAAGTCGGCAGGGAGGGAAGGGCAAGGCTCTCTGTCTTACCAGTAAGTACTGTTCAGGACTGACTCACAGAACAGCAGGACAGAGGCCTTGCTTACTTTGCTCTACAAACCATAAGCAGCAGAATTATTAGTCTTCTGTGTGCTTAACCATTCAGTAAGTATTACAGATCCTGCATTCCTAAGCCTCCAGGTGGAGCCTCAAGCCACCTACAAAATCCTTAGACAAACACCAACTTCTCAGGCTTCCCGGGGCAGGGCATGGCTTCAGACACACTAGGAGGAAGCTGTGCCTTCTTTTTAAGAGATAGAAACCTTTTGGTCAATCGCATAAGAATTCATTCAGCAGAATGCCTAGGAGTCCCTCTCCTGCTTCCAACAGATTTCCTTTCCAGGGAAACAAGAGACTCCAAGCAGTTTCTCTTAGGGCACAGGAGCTTCAATCTCAACTATGTTTATTTGACATGTATGAAAGATGCTGTATATGTGAAGGAGATAAGAGAGGAAAATGAAAAAGCCTCATAAATGGGTAAAGGTACCAACGAAAGCACTGAAGTTGGCTTCAGGATGGAAAAGCTAAGAAGTACATGGGACCTTCAATTTGGTAGCACCAGTCCTGAAATTCATCCCACAGAAATCATTTAAACTGCCAAAAAAGTCTTTAAGAGCAAAGATGCTCATCAAAATATTACTTCTCAGCACTTACCTAAAGCACAAAACACCTACATATGCATTGCTTACACCTTGTTTATGTAAAGTGTGCTCTCTCCAATTAGTGGATTTTAATCATTAAAGTGTATGCTATTAACGGCCTTGTAACATGTAAAGTTATCTTATAATATTAAGTGAAAAGTGGTACCAAATTTTAGGTACAGTATAATCATTAATTACAGAAACCAAACAACCCAATTTTTTGGAGGGAAGGAAAAAAGACCAAAAGAAAACAGACCCAACTGTCCATAGTAGTTGCTTTGAGAAATCACTCAAAGGTCAATTCCTTTTCTTCCTATTTTTTGCCACTTCTCAAAATGTTTCTAATGAGCACATTTTGCTCTTATAATGGAGAAGGACAATAAAAATCACTGATGGATTATTTGATTGATTATTCGTATTAACTCACTTCTACCTATAATTAATCCATATTATAGCTGGTGACAGCAGTAATCCAAGTGTTTCAGGATGAACCCCACTGGCATAGCTTAGTATTCCAAGCTTTGCTTCATCTTATCAAGCCAACCTCCCAACCCAAACTCTCCTGTGACCCAAAGACGATATAAAAACATTTGCAGAACCTGACCTGGCCTTCCTGTCCACCTACTGTTGTCATACCCATTCCCTTCCCAGTGTGCCTCTACTCCTGACACCACCCATCTCTGTCAACCAATAACAAAAAGCTCAGCCCAAGAGCCTCTGAGCGATCTCAGGCAATTTATTTCACCTCTCAGTGTTTCCACATTTCTATAAAATGGAAATAATAATTTCCACCTCGTATTCTCTCATTAACATTACACAAAAGCATCCTTGTCAAGTGCCTGGCACATAGTAGGCACACAAAAAATATTTCAATGGTAGCTATTATTTTTGGTTGTCTTTCCTCTGAATCCTATCCCGACCTGCAACTAGCTCAGTGCCTAGCAGAGAGAAATCGCTCAGTTCCATGTTTTTTAGATTAACAGATACCGCGGGTGGGGATAGCAAACCCTGAAGATAAGAATCTGTGGCTGTAGGATTTTAGATGGCTTATCTCCATAAGAAAGCACAAATTAAGAAACTAGTCTAAAAACAAAACATCCTTCCTACATAGGAGAAGAGCTTTAGCAACTTGGATCAGAAATCAGCTTTGGAACATTGCCTGTGGGCATCACTGTAAGTCTCACACACACAGTGAACAATGTCAGAAAATAAGGTGGAAGTTTCCTGTCCTCTCCCTCCACCCTCACATCAGGTCCCTATCTCAAAAGGAGGATTTGGTTGTGTTTTAAAGCAGGCTTTTGCGCTTTTTCAAAAATCAGCTAGATACCAATGCATCCCCACAGCTGAATAAGCACAATTAAGATGAAAGATGTATCCTGGGGGCAGAATAAACTGTGATCCAGCTGCCCCTGGAGATTTTGCAATTTCTCTTGATTGGTGAGAACGGGGAAGACTGGGGTGGCCCCTACGCTAGTCACGCAGGGCTAGCAGCCTCAACGTTCATTTTGAAAGAAGAACCACGGTACCTGGGAACCTTTCTGAATTTCATCAGATCTTGTCTACTCAGAAAATCTGTGGTTAGAGTGATGGGGACGGTCCCTCAGCTCAACTCTTAGGGGAAACCAGCCTGATCCACAGGCAAGCAAAGCATCTTCCTCCTACAATCTACAAAACCTCAAAGCAGCTTTTTAGCATCACGAAGTCACTCTTCAAACATCAAAATAAAATACTGTACAAGCCCTTTCATCTTGTTGGTAGATAGTTCTAAGCAAGGAGTGCTTAAAGGGATAGTGTGATGAGGAGAAATCCAGAAGTTTGAGCATAAACCGGAATTGAAAATCAGTATGCTCGGCAATTTTCTTTCAAATCCCCTGAATTATTCATTCATTCAACAAACACTCAACTACAAACTACTTTTCATTTGATTTTTCATTTATTCATTCAATAAACATTTACTGAGCACAGAATGGATACCATGTACTGTCCTGTGTGTTGTGAAGAATATAAAGAATAAATGCTGACACTTGTTGATTGATTACGATATGCCAAGAATTACTAAGATCACGCAGCTGGGTAGGAGTAGAGCCAGTTTGTATCCAGGAGCCTGACCTAGAAGCCATGCATTTGACCTGGTGCCATAGTGCCTATCAAAGATGTAAGATAATCCAGATGTGTTAAGATGCAAACCCAGCCTTGAGTTTAGGCTTTAGGAGAGCTGAGACTTGTAAGTGGTTTCAAAAAGCTTCAGGAAAAGTATTAAGGACATTTGGAGAAAAAGAATTTATTTCTTCTTTGCTGGTGAAAGAGAGAAGCCTCCTTAGAAATGGTGGGATTCGAGGTGACTCTTGAAGACAAGTGGAATTTGAACAAGCATCCATGGGCAGAAAAGGTGTTCAAAGCTAAGGAAACAGCATCAACAAATTACAAAGGAAGGAAGTATGGGAGAATTCAGGCGGCTCAGTTTGGTTGGAGCATCACATGTGAAGAGGGATAATGGGGGATAGAATTGAGAGGGCATTTGCTCCATCAGAGTAATAGGCATTATTCTAAAAAGTCCATGAGAAAGGTTCGCATCTTAAAGACTAGCTAACAGACTCAAGCAGGACAGTCATCCTGGAGTTTCTAAGTCATTCTGGCCATCTTGGGAAAATGTTGTTATGATAACAGCTCTGCAAGTCTAGACAAGAAAGTGGGAAAAGGCTCCTCTTTCACTAAAAATATTTTCTATAGAGTGTGGCTCAGGGAAGTACCTGCTGGGCTCATGTTCTGAACAGAAGAAGGAAACAATGCTGCTCACTATGGCTATCAAGTCCCTTTCGTTCTTGCTTTGTGCTCACCAAGCAACATTTTGAGACCTATCTGACCCCTCCTGGAGCCTCTAAGTGGAGCAGGGAGACATGCTCAGAGGATTCGTGTCTTATCTACCAACATACATGACAGAACTGGACTTTGAGTTTGTTCAGCACGGGTCAGTCCCCACCTGGCACCTTGCTGACCAATCTGTACTCCTACTTTAAGGGACGGAGGGCACATCCAGGTGCATGACCAAAAATTGATATTTAGCCTGTATAAGAAAAGACTAAAGGGGTACAAGAGGTAACTTACATGTTAAAATATGATCATATGTAAAGAAGGACTATGTGACTCTAAAGGACAGAACTTAAGCTAATAGGTGGACTGAAATTCATAGTATTAGGTACTAGGCATTGTGATAAATAACTGCATATTCAATGCCATCTGATTCTCATAAAGCCTCGATATTATCATCAGCATTAATATCCTTATTTTCAGCTAAAAATCAACACTATTCAGGAGTCCCCGAATGACTGGCAAACTCACCAGAGGTCGAAATAACAAGCGATGAAGTTGGGCTGCAAACCCATAACAGCCTAGCTCTGTCACATCACATCCTCACTATAACATGCCTTAAAGCTCTTTTCTGTTAATTACCATTGAGAAAAAACAGGGAGGAAATGCAGGGAGACAAATTTCATGTTATCACAAGTAACTGTCACACTCACCTGAATGTGAAACTCTCTAGACATCAGATTGCCATTCTGAAAATGGGGTAGTGCAAATAATCCCTTTACAGTGTTCCTTGAAGTCGTTCTCCAGTCTATAAAATGCTATTGAATAGAGGCCTATCTCCCTAGCACTTCTCCATGACCTATAATCCTCTACTGGGTAAACAGAGACCTCCTGAGTAGCTCTCCATATCCACAGGACTCTGTTCAGATAAAGGACACCTCTCTACAAAGTATTCAGGCACCTGAATAGGAAGGACCCAGCTCTTTCCATCTCTCCTCCCTCACCTCCCACTCATCCTAAACTCACACCCTGTCTTCCAGCTCTGCTAAACCACCTGCTCGTCTCCATCTGAAGGGCCACACTGTCTTGGCTTCACACATCTTATCCCCTCCACTGGGATAAAGCTAAGCAGTTCGCCTTTCTACAAGCTGAAATTCTTAAATATTTTTCAATATTTATGTGGCATCAGTGGAGAAAAAATACTTTCCTATTAATTAAAATGCCAAGTACATTCTTCTTTACGTCAATAAATAATGCATCACTTACCACTTCATCTTCTTTAAGCCCCTTTAAAACAAAATGCACTCCTATAAGCCTATCAGTGACCAAAGCGAAATCTACTCAACCTTTTCACAGAGAAGCGGGCGGGAAGACAGCATTTATATCATCTAGAACATAGCATGTCATAGGAAATAGCACCATCTTATAAGTCTTTCCTTCCAGGCATGTTTTCGCAGCCATAGCAATGCCGGGTCTGCTCCCAGCTTTTCCCCTGGTGCCCGGCCCCACTGCCTGGCTCTCTCTTTTCCTCATGCACAGCAGTGAACTCTGCCCACCTTTAACCCCACCCCCACAAAATGTTCTCACCCCCTACTTCTTAGTACTATTTTCAAGAGTGAAAAGCTATTATGTCAAGGATGAAAATTGTGTTTATGACTAGCAAAGAAGTGTTGCGGGACCCACGGGAACCACCAACAAGGAGTCAGGACACCGAGATGTTTGGCGAGAAGCAGCATTTACCAGTGCCTGGCACTGGCTCAGCAGATTCCTATCCAAAGGCTGAGCCCCTAGTGCAGCAGGCCCATGCCTTTTATACATTCACTACGAGGTGAGGGGGGAGTCAGCACCCAGGAACCATTGCGGTGGGAGCTATTAGGTCACTATAGGTGTATCCAGGATGCTAGTTATATTTTTATCTATCTCTGTAAAGGTTACCTGGATAACCTATTATAAACTAATGGGCTTCCATGACTATGATCAACAAGTTGTTCCACACCACTGAGTCCCAGGGCTTGTGGCGGGGAATACACTATTACATTGTTTCAATCTCAAGCACCCAAGCATCTGTGATTCCTCTACATTCCTGAAGCTCCTGAAGCCTCAACAGAAACTTTGTCTCCTTGGCTTCCTGCCACAGAAGAATTCTAATTTTTATTTTATATATAAAATCCAAAAATAAGGGTTTTATGATATGCATCAAATAACAGGGACACCAAGTTACATTTGCTCAAACACAGTAGGAACCACTTGTAGAAACCTTAGTCAACTGGCACCTTAATCCAATGTATTCTAGAGCTATTCTGGGTACGTCATAGAAGAGAGCTGCAGTTAGCTGCCCAGCTGCCCTGAATCTTCATCCAGATCTGTGCCTGGCAAACTCCTGCTCACACTACGAGATTTAGATGAATGAAGCACCACCTCTCTGTGAAGTCTGTCCTGACTCTTCCCATTCCTATCTGCCCTCCTTCCTTCAGTGTTCTCCAGATATCATGTAGACTTCAGTACCATGAGTATTTGACAGGCTCTACCAACACTTAGTATTTATCAATTTTTCTGTCTCTCCTCCCCATCCTCCAGGCTATGAGCTCCTTAGGACAAAGATATTGTCTAATCCATCTCTGATTCTGCATGATCCCAGAATAGAGAATGAAATGGAGTCTATTTTTAAAAAGTGTTTGTTGTATTAAACTGAACAATTAAGTCTCTTCCAACTACTATTTAGATAGATGCATACATATACAAATAAATACATACATATGTATATACGTGTACACACACACACGAAATATTGATGTCAGGCCAAATTGACAGCAAGTTGACTTTAAAGGAAAGCCTGCCCAGTACACTTCACTTTTAACCCAGGAATAAAGAAGCTGGTCTTGACCCAGTCCCAAGTACAGAATTCTCTGTAGGTGGGAGAAATATGAAGGCAAGAAAACAGGAGGTGATTTGTAAGGGAAAATGAAGCACGCGGCAGGTTAGATTCCCCAAGGTTCTTACACTGGTAGTTAATTGAATCCAGTGTTCCAAGACCTTAATTTCAAACAAGGTCTTTGGGAGAAACAGTCAGTCACTCCCCCTCAGGCAAAATGAAAACCCTTTTCCTTAACTCTGAGACCTAACAAAGCTCCCAGCTTCTTCTGCCTTAATCCTTGTGCACAGGGGTAAGGCTGCACCCTAGGGGACTGTCAAAGGCAGGTTCTGACCACTCTTCCTCCCATCCTTCACTCACCCGTTTATCTGCAAATCCCTATAGGTATTATTTAATCCAAAACTCTCTGCATAAAAGAAAACAGGCTTCCCAGATATGAGTCCTTGCCAAACTGACCTAGGCCATATGTAGCCCCAGGTCTTGATTTGGAGCCAGGGTCCAGAATGAATCTCTCCATCTCTTACAGAAATTTGCTTCATTCATTTTCTTCTTCCCTATTGCACTAGAGTAACCTCATTCATTCATTCATTCAAAAGTAGCATTTATTGAATGTTTACTATATGTTAGGGCTGAAAACACACAGAATAATAATTTTAACAGTAAACATAATAACAGTGGCTGACATGTATTGAATTTTTTGTGTGCTGTAACAAAAATTAGATGGAAGAGAAAATATCTGGATTATTCTCTATCTCATTTAATCCTCACAAAAATCCTATGGTAAGTACTATTAGCATTTCCATTTTGTAAATGAGGATACAAGAGACAGAGAAAGTGGATGACTTGCTGAATCTGTTTAGAGTAATTTCACTTGGCAAGGAACAGAAAAATAGGCTCAGTGTAGCCTAAACAATGAGGGAGATGTTTTATCTAACACAACAGGCAAAGCAGAGGAGGCTTCAGGACTGGTGAAGTCAGGGACATTGTACTGAAGGTATTTCCAGCCTTCCACTCTGCCAGCTCCTTAATCCTCAGGTGGGGTCTCCTAGGAGCTTCAACAAGGTTACAGCAGTTTCAGATGATTCATCCAACACCGGAATCCAGAGGAAGAGACCAAGAATACTTTTCTTAGTGTCCATGTTAGTTTCCTAGTGCTGCTGTAACTATGTACCACAAACTGGGTGATTTAAAACAATAAAGTGTATTATCTCACTGTTCTGGGGGCCAAAAGTCTAAAAACAAGATATCAGCAGGACCACACTCTCTGAAAGAACTAGAAAAGGACATTTCCTTGACTCTTCCTGGCTTCTGGTGGCTGCCAGCTATGCTTAGTGTTCCTAGGCTTGTAGACACATCACTCCAGTCTCTGCCTCTGAGAGAATGTTTTCCCTGTCTTTATGAGACCCTGTCTCTTTTCCCCTTCTTATAAGGACATTAGCCATGTTGGATTTAGGGTGCACCCAACTCAGTACGACTTCGTCTTAACTTGATTACATGGGCAAAAACCCTATTTCCAAATAAGGTCACATTCACAGGTACTAAAGGTTAGGATTAAGCATATCTTTTCGGGGAACAAAATTCAAGCCACAGCAGTGGCTTATTTTAAGAGCTAGAAAATCTTTCCTGGAAGCCCCATAATCAATTTTTATTATCTCATTATTCAGAACTGCATCACATGCCCAAACCTATGTCATTCCCTGCCTAGAAGAATGGGGACCACCATGATCAGCTTAGACAATGAGGACCTACCCCAGGGCCTGAGGGAGGGACGCCAATCAGGACGCACCCAAGTCCTGGGGCACAACCTCCCCCAAGAAATATGTGACTAGAACAGGAGACTAGATACCTGAACATCATTAAGGAAGTGAAAATTGATGAAACTGATGTCTCTAGGAAAAGCAACCAACAATGTCTATTGCACTTGGCCATGGTCCCAGAGTGTCTGAATCCAGAGCCTGAAGTTTATGAGCTCTCAAACCTCTATTTGAACATCTGCTAGGTCACCATTCCTTATATTCTGCAAGGCTCTGTGCTGTCGACTTTGTAGATATATTCTCCTTTAAACCATACCATAATTCTAGGAAGTCCACATCATTATTTTCCCTATTTTAAAGATGGTAAACTGAGACATCAAGCCCAAGTTTGCACAACTTTTGGAGACAAATGTTTATAAAATGTCTACCTCCAAACTATAAGTAAAACAAGACCAAAAACTATATCAAACTCATTTTTGGGAACCGAGCACCCAGTATTATGCCTGGTATAGAAAAAAATGTTTACTACATGAAGATCCTGGCCCCTCCTTCCCAGAAGATCCTTTATCAATTTTCAAGAGGACATTTAAATTCTAATTCCTGCAAAGCATTCATTTCTCTTTTATCAGGTCCACCATTACGACTAAGAAATCTTTCTTTGCATACCTAAATGGAACTTGGTTCTTTTGATCAGTGGAAATTAACATATAAGTCAATGTCATCTGCTCCTTTTGACTTGGTTGAGCCTAAAAGACAACTTCTGCCTTAGAGATAGGCAGCCATTCGTTCTCCTCGGGAAAGGAATGTCTACCATGTGATCCATTTCCCATATTCCTTACAATGGGTTTGCTGACCAGAAAGCTCTATATTCCATGATCAAGGAAGAGGCAGGAAAGCAAGGCAAAGAGAGAGAGTATGGAAGGGAAGAGCCTTCAGAAAGATGCCTCTTTTATCAAGTAAGTTAGGAGAAAGATAACTGATCTTAGATTCATGCTGGAAACTTTTTAGTTCAGCAGCTAAGTACCCTGGCTCATGAACTTGGGCAAGTCACTTCCCTCGTTAGGGCTCAGTTTCCTCATCTAGGAAATAAAGGGGTTAAGTTAGGTTATGTTTAAGTACACTTCAGCCATGATAGTCAAAGCTTGAATATCATGTCTTCCTAAGTTTACTATGAGCATTCCAACTCTGCCTGTCCCTCTGCCTTTCTTCCAGTGCCCATTGTTAATTAATGGGTATAGGTAATGACAGTGACATGGAAGGTAATAAGCAGAAATTGTTTCCACTGAACAGTTTGGTTTAAACTGCTTTTATGTTCACTATCTATATTCTTTCTTATGACAGTCCTGTGAGGCTATGAATCTTCCCATTTTTATATATTAAGAAACTGGAAATTGATGCACTTTCCCAAATATACTTAGCTAACAGGTGCAAAATTCAGACCCAATCCATTCAATATTTATCTTCCAATTTGTCTCCTGGAGTCTGATTCTTCAGCACATAGAATCTCAGCACACAGGGCCCCCTGCTTCACCAATGCTAGGAAAACCCCAACTTAATGAAAAAACATAAATAAAGTCATTAACTTGGACACAAGAGCCTTTGTTATTTTATAAATAAGCCACAACTCATCCACAACGAATCCAGTATAAAGAAAAACTAAAATTTGTGTGAGAGATAATGAATTGCTTTGTGAGATAATGAGCTGTCCATAATAGACAATATTCAAGCATAGGATAAATGAACTCCTAATGGAACTATAAGAATCAGACTTTGGATAAGAAGTTGTGTTCAATCTTCTGTGAGATGTCATTTGCATTGAGATTATTTGGAAACCTGTTTTGAGCTTGTCTAGATATTTCCTCTGATAAAAAATAAAATAAATCTATATAACAGCAGTGAACAATTGGTAGTTGAAATTAAAAACACACCACCACTTACATTAACATCAAAATATATTAAATTCTTAAGTACAAATCTAACAAGTATTATAAAATTTATGTGAGGAAAACTAAAAAATCTTAATGAAAGAAATCAAAGATCTAAATAAATGGAGAGATATTTCATGTTCATGGATAGAGTCAATATTGTCAAGCTGTCAGTTCTTCACAACTTGGTCTACAGATTCAACACAATCCCAATCAAAATCCCAGCAAGTTATTTTGTGTATGTTGACAGACTGATGGTAAATTTTACATGGAAAGGCAAAAGACCCAGAAAAGCCAGCACAATATTGAGGAAGAACAGAGTTGGAGGACTGATACTACCTGACTTCAAGATTTGATGTACAGCTACAGTAAGAAAGACTGTGATTTTGGCAAAATAAAAATGCAAAGATCAACAGGACAGAACAAACAGCCCAGAAATAGACCTAAACAGATATAGTCAAGTGACCTTTGACAAAGGAGCAAAGGCATTTCAGTGAAAAAAAAATGTTCTTTTCAACAAATGGTGCTGGATCAAAATAGTAACCAAACACAGATAGATACAGACTTTATACCTTTTATAAAAATTAACTCAAAACAGGTCATAGATCTAAATGCAAATTGTAAAAACATAGGAGAAAATCTAGATGACCTTGAATTTGGTGATGACTTGTAAGACACAACACTAACAGAACAATCCAAGAAAGAACAAATTGACAAGTTGGACTTCATTAAAATTAAAAATTGCTGCTCTATGAAAGAGTTAAGTGAATACGAAGTTGAACTAAAGACTGAAAGAAAATATTTACAAAGTCCATAATCTGACAAAAGATTTGTAGTTCACATATATGAACAACATTTAAACCTCAAGAATAAGAAAACAAAGCACCCAATTTAAAAATGGAAAAAAGATCTGAACAGACAGCTCACCAAAAAGATACACAGATGGCAAATAAGCATATGTCATTAGAAAATTACAAATTAAAAAACTAGAAGCAACCATATAAGGCACCACTACACACTTATTAGAATAGCTAAAATCTAAAATACCGACACCACCAAATACTGGCGAGAGTGTGAAACAATAGAAACTCTCTTTCATTGCAAAGTAATATGGCCACTTTGGAAGATGATTTTCAAAAGCTAATCATCAACTTACCATACAATCCAGCAATCATGCTCCTGGGTATTTACCCAAATAAGATGAAAACTTGTATCTACACAAAAACCTGCACATGGATGTTTATAGCAGCTTATTTATAATTGCCAAAAACTGGAAGCCCCCAAGTTGTCTTCAATAGGCAAATGGATAAACAAATTGTAGTACATCCACGCAATGGAATATTATTCAGCACTAAAAAGAAATGAATTAGCAAGCTATGAAAAAATATGGCGGAAACTCAAATGCATATTGCTGAATAAAAGAAGCCAGTCAAAAAAGGCTACCTAAATATGTGATTCCAACTCTATGACATTCTAGGGAAGGTAAAACTATGGAGATAGTAAAAAAAAATCAGTGATTCTTGGGGTTCAGGGAGAGGGAAAGAAAAAGGAACATGTGGACCACAGGGAATTTTTAGAGCAGTAAGACTATTCTGTCACTGTTATGGTGAATATATGACAATAGATATCCACCAAAACCTATAAACTGTACACCACTAAGAGAATATCCTAATGTAAACTATGTATTTCTCTTAATAATAAAGCACCAATATTAATCATCAACTTTAGCAAATGTACCAACTTATGCAAGGTGTTAATTTTAAGGGAGACTGAATGGAGGCCAGAGAATGAGAAGTTAGTTAATGTGCTCTAGGATGCTCTAGCTGAAACTCTATGCATTCATGTTTAAAAATCTTGACATCCAGAAGCATGCCCCTGACATATGAAAGCTGCCAGCAATGCTTCTGCTTCTTCAGAGGTGGAGGATCAAATTTCTCTATGAGGGAAGACAGCCTTTGTTTAGGCAAAAATAGTTACAAGGCATTTTAATTAGACAAAGGTAAAGTCAGATTCTCTTCCAAAATGGAGACACCAAAAGAAAAGAAGAAATCAGTCATATATGAGACATGTTATGAGCCAAGGGTTTAGAGGGAGCCTCTAAAGGCCTCAAGGTTCTCCATCAAGGCCTCCAGGGAAGCTGAACCTAGGTTAGGAGAAATCCACCCATTCAGGGCACTCTCTTTATGGGTAAAATTGCAATACTTCCAGAATCTCTTACCTGGCCTTAGTGCATATCCATATCAATAGGTGCTTCCAAGGGGTGGAGAGAAGTAGTCCATCTCTGTATTACTAGGTGATTATATGGGGGAGTGAGGGCATATCTAGACCAGAGAGGTTGGGTGGGGTCCCCTTTTGCAGCTGGGTCATGAGAGACACGGGCAAGAAGTGGACTGCTTATAAGCAATGAAAAGGTTTCTCCCACTTTATTCCTCCCTTTGACTGATTTTGGTTTCAAAGTTAATTTGCCCTGGGCTAGAAATGTATTTTCCCTCTGAGCTACATCTGGCAGTAGGACCTCTGAACACAAAATATGTCTTCATGGTGCAACCCTTTAAAGGCAGGCTGCCACTGGAGATGGTGGGAAGATACCTGGAAACCCCCGTGTGGATGGTGGAGAGGCCTCAGTGGCTGCAGTGGTGCAGGGTAAAGCTCGTGGGGGACTGGTCTAGGGTAAAGCACCTCCTAGAGGGGTGGGGCCTTCCCCAGAACTGGAAAGGGTGGAGACACAGGAAGCTGTGAGATAGAAGATGGCTTAGAGGCTCTGAGTGGCCATGTAGCAGCCAGGATTGTGGGATGTTTATTTCTCAAGATCATGGAAAGGGTTATACAGGAGAGAGAAAGGGTTATCAAGGAAAGAGAGAGACTTTGGCAGGAGAGAGATACACTTCAGCATTGCCTGGAGGAGCTGGGCGATGACCTATGGGATGCCCTTAAGGAAGAGAGACAGCTATTGAGAAGATAAAAAGTGCCCATCACATCTCAGAGAATCAGGTGCTTCTGAATTGGCTGACAGCAGCCATCAGGACAGTTTGGCCTAATCAGGGTGATTTACCATACTTACCCACTAGCTGGAAAACATATGTGGAGTTCCAGCAGGTGTTAAGCAAGCTGGGCATCAAAAATATCATCTAAAATATGGACCTCCCAGGGCCCTAGTGAGGAGTTTTCACCGTAGGAATGAAATGTGGTGCCCCATGCCCCATACAGCTCCCCCATTTCTCTTTGGGTCCTTAGTGACTATTCTTGCTCCCACATAGGGAAACCCATAAGTGAGGCTACTCATACTTAAGCAGATCTGGAGGAGGTTGAAACAATAAGAGCATGGAAGGAAGTATGGCCTACAACTGAAAGGAGAGGTGCAAAGGGCCCCATGAAAGTCTCAGGGACCCAGATGTGAGTTGATTTGATAAAGGCTGGGGTAGTGAAAGAAAAACTTGGTGGGCAGCCCAATAGGATTTTGTTAGAACTGTGGCACCAATTAAAGCCAGAGCAGCAGTTCAAGCCACTGAGGTCCAGGACACAGAAGCCAGAGGCAAAGCCCCATGTCCAGCCTGTTTCTCTGCAAGACTTCCAGGGGGACAGTACTCAGGCTCCACCTGGGCCCTCACCCCCACAGGACAATGCTTGAGTGTCACGATTTGACTGAGGAGGGAGTCAAGGTCCCGACCTTGGGGGATGTAGAATTGCTAATTCTAGAGGCCACCTGTAGAATTAGCAATTCATTGTTTCTCCATGAATGTTCAATGTGTCCTAGCACTGGTGGACACAAGAGCTGAATGTTCTCTGATTTATGGCAACCCTGAGCATTTTTCTGGGACTCCTGCTGTGACTGATGGCTATGGGGGTAAGGTAATTAGAGTGAAGAAAGCCCAAATCTCACTGGGGATAGGGCATTTACCCCCAAAGGAGTATACTGTGTACATTTCTCCCATCCCTGAATATATCTGGGGAGTCAATATCCTGCAGGGCCTGTGGTTACAGACCACTGCAAGTGAGTTAAGACAGAGGGTACATGTGCTAAAGGCAGTTTTAAGGGGACATGCTCAGCATCTGCCTGTAGCTCTGACTGTATCTTGGCAGGTAATAAATACTAAGCAATATAAATTGCCTGGGGGACACAAGGAAATTGGAGAAACTATACAAGAGTTGGAGAAGGTGGGTATCACAAAGTCTCTCATAGTCCTTTAATTCCTTAATTCCTCAGTGAAAAAACCAGATGGCTCTTGGTATATAAACTGTGGACTACAGGGAATTGAATAAAGTCACACCCCCTTTGCATCCTGCTGTCCCTCTATAGAAGCCATTCTGGACACCCTCAGTCATGAGCTAGAGACGTATCATTATGTTGTGGACCTTGCTAATGCTTTCTTCTCTATTGACACAGCACAGGAAAGTCAGGAATAGTTTGCCTTCATGTGGGAAGGCTGGCAGAGGACATTCACTGTCCTTCCACAGGGATACCTTGACAGTCCCACCTTTTGTCATGGACTTATAGCCCAGGACTTGGCCACATGGAAGAAACCACAAATGATGTCGCTATATCACTACATTGGTGATATCACGTTCACATCTGATTCTGTTGCAGATTTAGAAGGGGCAGTTCCTAGACTGCTGCAACATCTACAGGAGAAAGGATGGGCTGTGAACAGCACCAAGGTTCAGGGACCTGGTTTGTCAGTAAAGTTCTTGGGGGTTGTCTGGTCAGGTAAAACTAAAGATATTCCTGAAGCAGTTATAGACAAGGTCCAGGCTTTCCCTACCCCCTATCACTTTGGCAATATTACAAGAGTTTGGGGGTCTTTGAGGCTGCTGGAGAGTGTTTATCCTGCACTTGGCACAAATTCTGAAGCCCTTATACCAGTTGGTATGAAAGGGCATCAGGTGGGACTGGGAAGAAACATGTGGAGCTTTTACTGCTGATACGTGAGCAGTCGAGGCTGTACAGGCCTTGAGTGTAATGGACTCCTCAAGGCCCTGTGAGCTAGATGTTCATGTAACCAAAAATTGTTATGAATGGGGTCTTTGGTAGCAGCTTGAACAGACATGCCAACCTACTGGGTTCTGGTCACAACTATGGAAAGGAGCAGAGGTCCAGTACACCTTGATAAAGATGCAACTAGTTGCTGTGTACCATGCCTTGCTGGCTATGGAGCCCATCACTGGAACAGCGCCAACCAAGGTAATAACCACCTATCCCATCACGGAGTGGGAACAAGACTGGACCCAAAGGCCACAGAGTGGCATGGCACAGATACCTACCCTGGCCAAATGGGGCACATATTTACAGCAGCATAGCGCACTACTAGCCCCTTAAGTGGAGAATTTCAGTGCTTATTAGGGTCAGTGACATATACCAGTGGAAAGCAGGAAGAACTTGCTTTTGAGCCATTGGTAGCCAAGAGTCCTTATCAGGAGAAAAAAGCCCCTATAGCTGAAGATGCCTGGTATACAGACGGCTCCATTCATGGGAAGTCCCTGAAGTGGAGGGCTGTGGCTTTCCATCTTAAGACTGAGACAATATGGATGGAAGATGGTGAGGGGAAGAGCAGCTAATGGGCTGAGTTGTGGGCAGTATGGCTTGTGATCACCCAGGAGCCCTCCCTCATAGTTGTCTGCACTAACAGCTGGGCTGTCTATCGGGGCTTGATCCTGTGACTACCAACATGGTACCATGCCAGCTGGATGGTTGGTCACTGGCCCCTTTGGGGACAAGAGTTGTGGCAAGATATCTGAGCATCTGGTCAAAGACAGTTACCATATACCATATGATTGGTTATTTGGCTTGGTATCCCTAGGAAATGATGAAGCAGACACCGTGGCTCAGGTGCATTGGCTAGAAGGAAAGCCTGCCTCTGATGTGCCCAATGGTTACATCAGTGTTTGGTACACGCAGGGCAAAAGACAATCTGGGCTGTAGCCCATTGGTGGGGCTTGCTGTTGACCTTTGAAGAAGTCAGCAGAGCCCAGAAGGAGTGCCTTGTATATTCTAAGAGGGACTTACACTGAGTTCCGCAGCAACATGGGACAATAGTAAAGGGGGCCAATACCCCTTGTCAGGGGGCAGATAGACTATATTGGGCCTCTGTCCATATCAGAGGGGTATCGATATGCTATGACTTGTATGGACAAAGCTACTGGACTGTTGGTTGCTCTTCCTCCTTGTCGTGCAGATCAGCAAACTATCAAAAGGGGCCTAGAGCATCTCTTTGCAGCCTATGGCCGGCTGCAGGTGATTGAGAGCAATCAAGGCACCCACTTTACTGAACATGCATTACAAGAATGGGTGTTGCAATTAGGAATAAAGTGGAAGTTTCATGTATCATATAACCCTACCGGGGCAGGCATTATAAAGAGGTACAATGATTTGTTGAAATCTGGCCTGAAGCCAGACACTAATTGTCTGTGGGGCTGGTCAGTTCACTTATGGACAGTGCTACAGTGCTTGAATGAGAAGCCCCAAAAAGGAGCCTTGAGCCATTGGACATGCTGACACACTTTGCTGCCTCTCCTATACAACTGTATGTGCAGACCAAAGAGGAATTATTAAAGCCAAGATATGGCCAGCAGAGCAACAACCTGCTGCCAGCCCCTACTGCATTAAACCCTGGAGACTCTGTTGAGTGGACATGGCCCTGAACATTTTGACACATGGACCAGCGATGGCTGGTCCTTCTGGCACTTTGGGGAAAAAGGCCTGGAAGCTGGCCTCATGTCTATTCCTGGAGTAACATCAGATTGGCCCCCAAAGATCACGGTAGTGTACCCAAAATATCTGGGAGGTAAGAGCATCTTATAGGAAAGGTTTTTTTTATTTTTATGGCCAGTGAATGTATATCCCATAGTCCTATATATTGACCCATCTGTAACTCCCACAAGGAGGGGGGGTGAAGGTCTGCCTTGTGTTTAAACGACACAGATAACAGGGCTATCTATGGGGGGCTTGAAGAGGGAGAGAATGGTCTGCGACCAGGGATGACCTCCTCATCACACCCTGAAATGTGTAAGATTGGGGCGCTGGGGGCAGAGAGGGATTTCCTAGCAGAGATTGTGCCACAATTTCCTAGCAAATATGCCACAGGGTGACTGACCCACCTCATAAAAATTTAGTTCCAATGGAAATGTCATTTGATATATTTCTCTGTTTAATTTGGGAGCAAAAAAAAATTAATCTTCTTGTGGAAATTTTGGAACCAGTTTGTCAACCAGAAGATGACCACACATACACGCACACACACTCACGCACATATGCTATGTAGTTGCGGAAGGAATCAGAAAATATGTCTGGCTCACTCTGAAGTTATTTTTCCTTCCCAGGCTTGAATGCAAAATTGTGTTTTCATATTTCTTCCAATCCAAATTCTGTGGATATGCTTAATAAGATTCAGACTTTCATTCTTTCTATCTCAGGAACTAAAGAAAGAGAAGTCTCCAGACGTCAGTCCTGCTTGAATTCTCAGCAGACTTGACAATGGAAAAGTTCAAACATTATGGCCTCCAGTCATTTTCTAAAACAAACAAAACCAAAGCAGGCCTCATAGGCTCTTTCATGGCTTACAGGACTAAAATTCTCTCTGTCTTATTTTCTCTTGGTTTCATTTTTTCCCCTCCCTCCCCCACATATTCTTTAAAAACATGTGAGTCATGCCTACACCTGGACCTCGACCGACAAATGTCAGTAAGCAAATTAAGCACAGTTCTGCCTGGGGAGGTGGAGGGCTTCAGGAGCTGCCTCTTTAGATCTGGTTTCCCCAGAGAAGGGAAGACAGGCCAGAGGCTGTGCCAGAGAGGTAAGGCAGTTGAGGATGCAGCCCTGGCCTGTATTTGAGAAGATACAGGAAACCAGGGCAAACCAAGGCTGTCAGCAGTCCCATGAGGCATGCAGAGACGTTGGTGGGGCAGGGATGAGATGAGGCAGGTAGCCATCCAGGCATTAATTTAGCTATGGTGCTCATCTGTGCAGTCTTAGCAATGGCACCTGACCAACCGCACATACCCACAATCTGCTCCCTGAGTATCTTCACTATGTCCTTGCTTCACGGAGAAACTGGCTTTCCCCTGGTAACACTGAGTCCTTGACAGTCATCTCACTTGGAGTCTGCCCTTCTCATCACATCCGTCCATTTTTCTCGGAGCTGGCCCAACACCCCTCCCCCCACAACCAGCTGCCTATGTTCTTATGTCACAGTCCCTGTCTTCCAGAAGCTCAGGCCCTCCAGCTACTCCAGCTGCTGCCCCCACCATGCTGTTCATCACCACCACTGGCCATTGCTCTTTGTGTCAATAGTCTACATGCTAGTTTGATGGTGATGGTGGTACCTGGCCCACAGCCTCCCTTTCATCCCAAATCGCCTCCGGGACTTGAGCGTGCACAATGGCCAGCCTATACAGTCCCAAGGCTTCTCGGGTGTATGGCTACCTCATCTCAAAGCCTCTCCTCCCCTCTCCATGCAGCATGCAACAAATAGGAACTGGAATATACTACTCACTGCATTGGGCATGGTGTTGGGAATACCAAAGTGAACATTGTCCCTGTCCCCAAAGAACTTGTACTATGATGGGAGAGAGAGTCATTCAGGACACATAGGAACTCAATCTGGTAGGAAGGATATGGCAACAGGGCCCCTCTCAACAGAAAGGCACACTTACAGTGTGGAGATGGTGTATAACCCATCTGGGCTATGGCAGGACCTCATCAGTGGACTCCATTAGAGGGATCCAACTCCAGTAGAAGACAGGGGATTTCTAGCATTAGCCATATAGTGTCTTGCAAACCCTGCTGAGTTTTGGGTTAAGTTTTCAAATGAGGAAAAAAAACTGATTATCATCCAGAAATCAGGGCAGAAGCCCAAAATAAGCATGAGATCTTATTCATCTCTATAATTTGACATCTAATACTATGCTAGCCCATGGCAGGTGTTCAGTGAATGTTTTTCAGATGGAACACATCCATGATGAACATAATAAGCACAGTAAGAGCTAGAGGGAAAGCTACAGAACAATCTACAGGGCACCAACCAGGGCAGGCTGGATACCTAAACAAAAACAATTCTAAATTCCCCTCACCCTGTGGATGGGGCTCCTAAAATACCCCACAATTTGTTTTTCAGAGACCAAGCCTGGCTGAGACCCCAGGTAGGAGGTGATCAGCATTAGGAGCTGGGTGGGCATAGGATAATCAGAGCTCAGTCAGGGGCAGCTGATCTCAGAAGCAGTATTTGGCATCAAGAGAAACCTGAAGCAGAAACAAATCCATCTTCCAAATGAAGCCTCTTCTACACCTTTTGTGGTGGTGGAAACCAACCAGCTGACTAGCATATGGAGTACCAGGCTCTAAAACAGGGATCCCCCCTATCTGGGTCTCCAGCAGGGCCCCCAGACCCACACGAGTCTTCAAAGGTGACCAGGGGATTCATGGGTCATTTCTATTATCCTTAAAATCCCAACAGAATTTAAGGCTGTACAGGCTTACCCAAGTTTCCTTGCTTTTCACTAAAATTAGAACCAACTCAGTGTGCTAACACCAGTCATGGAGATCAGAAACTATGATTAGACGTTATACGTGCATTTGGTTAAATTTAAATGGGTAAGTGAATCAAATATTTATTATTCAGTGCAGTTTACTTGACAAAATCTTTCAAAACATGTTGTACGTTGCAGAGAGTTAATAAAAGAGGCCCCTTTGGTGTAGAAAGGTCAGAAATCATTTGACAAGGAGCAAGAAAAAGCTTGTGTATTTCATCAGCTTATTACATGGGGCCAGGAACATCTCATTCCCTTGCCTGAGGAGATGCTGGTAATGTGTGTTAATCCTGGGTTCTTCTTTAGAGAAACACGGGGCTTTGGGCAGGAGGAGGCTGGTTTACAAATCAAGCATATACCCTGCCTTTTCTGTATAAAGCATATGTGAGGGTAACCAGAGAGTTAGTGAGGGGTTCTTTCAGAGAACTATTGAGCAGTATTCTTTGCCCATGGGTCTTCCACATCATTTAATAAGACAACAAAAGCTTTAGCTATTAACAAACCTCGACTTGAAACCCAGCTCTCCTACTTACTATGTACACGACTTAAGACAAATGTATCATGGAAGACATGCAGCTGCAAATATCAAAAATGCTAGTAAATAGTGGATTCAAAAACTGGGGGTTGTTTTCATACAAGTAATCAGCTGTAGTAATCTCAGAATGGGGCAGTTTTTTAAGGGCATCATCAAGGAACTGGGCTCCAAATCAATTTCTGCTCCCAACCAAGTATTAGTGATCTAACCTTTTTGTGACATGATCACCCTTACCCCTCCAGCCACTGCATCCACATCCCAGGTTGCAAGAAGAGGGAAAGAAAAAGGACAGGAAGTATACACCAGCTGATCCAGCCTATCTTTATCAGGAAAACATTAGCTTATTTGGAAGACTCATTTCAGCAGATTTCTGCATATGTGTCTTCACTGGCATATTTCTCAGAGAGTCTGGATAAGAATAAATTGACAGAATTGACATTTAAAGAAAGTATATAAATCAAGTATGTAAATATAAAGATTTTCTTCAAATAGAAATAAAGTCTCTAAAATTAAAAAGTAATGAATTCTATTATAACCTAAGAAATATGCTAAAATTAGTTATGATATTTTAGTTATAAACACAGTTAATACATTTGTATTAATGGGAAAGAAAAGAAGGAAGGAAGGAAAAGGAGAGTGAAGAAGGAAGAAAGATAAAGAGAGAAAGATAAGGAGAAAATCTCACTGATCACTTTTGCTGTTTTGAAAATTGCTAAGTAAACGTAATCAAGCATTTATCCTGACTTTTCTGCACAAAGAGTATTGAGGGTATTCAAAGGCTTAATGAAGGGATTTTCTTTATAGCAGCATTTCAGATTAAAATAAAAATAAAGAATGATATAATCAGAAAGTCACATTATTTGAACCCTAAAGAAATAATGGATCTAGGCATTAATCACAAATAGCTGCTAACATCACAAAACAGTTCTTTAGATGAGATGGAAAAATATGCCAAATAAATATTGCGGTATTTTTACCAATAACTCCAACCTGAATCTATCAAGTTTCAAAATCTAACTACCAATTTTCAGGAAACAGAAGGACAGAGGAACATATTAAGTGATGCTAGCAGGACTCAGTCAGCAAAATCCAGAACATGGGAAAGTTTACAAGCCAAACAAGCAGTTTTTCAACAAATAAATTACAATAGGGGAAAAGGACTAGACAAGGAGAGTGAAGAGATTTAAACAGATTTGAGGCATAACCAGAAATTGCAATGTGTGAAACTTATTTGATAATGTATAGAAAAAAAATATGAAAAGAACATAAAATAATTGGAGAAATTTGAGCACTGATTCAATTTTTTATTATTATAAGTAATTATTTTTAATTACTTAAATATAAAAATAGCATTGTCATTATGATTCCTTAAAGAGTACTTATCTATTAAATACATGCTGAATTCTGTATAGATTAAATTATACGTCTAGGATTTGCTCCAGAATAATTCAGGGGTAAGAGGAAGGTAGGTGAAGGCACAGATGAAATACTGGCCACGAGTTGGTAACTGTTGAAATTGCATCATAGATACATGGCAGTAATTTATCATACTATGCTCTTTACATTTACGTATGTTTGAATTTTTCCTTAATAATTTGTTTTTAAAAAACTAACCAATTTCTTAATGAATATAGTTAGAAAAAGTGCCATCAAATGTAGCCCAAAGTGATGCCATTCAGAGACAATCATTTCCCTCATGGAGTTGCTAAGATTTCTCCCCAGTGCCCTAGGGAGGAGGATCTGAAGCTTAATATCAGAACCAAAGGGCCTTTGTACAGAAAATAACAGTAGTAACAAAATGCACAATTTCCATGCCAGACATTTCCTTGTATCATCTTTACAAAATTCTGAGTTAAAAAAAAAACTCTTCAGATTTTATTATAAATACAAAACTGTATGATCCTACTTTACCTTAAAAATCAATGTATTACTGTCCCCAAATTTAAAACAGATAAATAGCCCTTGGTCTTTAGCTTCTTAGCAAAGCTTCTTTTTTTCTCTCTCTCCAGGTACACTCCCAGTAATACATTCATGTATATTTTTGCATAATTTTAATGTTTTAAAGAAAATGAGATCATAGAGAAGCAAGATAGTTTTCATAATAGTCCATATTAAACTTGTTCATTTAGTCAACAAATATTTGCCTGCACTCCACTGGGCATTGTTCTGGGTTCTAAGAGAGCACTGAGGAAAAACCAAAAGTGAAGCTTTTTGCCTGGTGGAGCTCACAGCATGGGGAGACATAGGGAGGCAGGGCAGCCAAAGATGCCCACATGCAACTGTAAATGAGAACCCAAGTTCATAGCAGCACGATCCTTTGTAGCCAAAAGTAGGAGTAATCTGAGTGTTCATCAACAGATGAATGTATAAACAAAATGTGGTAAATATATACAATGGAATATTATTCGGCCTTAAAAAGAAAGGACAAGGACATCCTGGCACATGGTACAATGTGGATGAACCTTGAGGACATTATAATAAATGAAATAATCCAGTCACAAAAAGATACAATGAGTCCATTTGTATGAGGACTCTAGAATAGTCAAGCACATAGAGGCAGAAAATAGAACAGTGGTTCCCAGGGGCTGAGGGAGGGGGAAAGGAGACTTACCCTCTAAAAGATAGAGTTTCAGTTTTGCAAGATACAAAGAATTCTGTGGATAGAGGTGGAAGGGGTGATGAAAGTATAATATGAAGATACTTAAATCCACTAACATGTACACTTAAAATGGGTATGGTGGTAAATTTTGTTATATGTATTTTACCACAGTTAAATATTTTTTAAAACTACAGCCTAGGCTAATGCCACCAAGGAGAGTTACACAGTTGTTTAAGTGGACGCTATTGGCTGCTTCCAGCATCTATTCCCCACTTTTTCTTTCTTAATAATGTAACCACATTTGTTTAGGGGGACTATGTCTCCCCCACATAGTCATGTGACTCAGGAAATACTAATACCATTTCTGCCTCTATTGGTGGATCCTAATTAGCCCAAGCCAATCACACCATGGTACTCTGACAACTATTGTTGGTCTGAAGAGTGCTTTGGTACTTGCACTATGCTGGCCCAGTCACACTGAAGTAAAGCATTTATACTCCATGGCTGGAAGAGATGGAAACAAGGAAGTAGGCTGGCTTGATTGTTACCAGCAGGCATTTTGTAAAAATGAGGGGAACTTGCTTTAGGTTGAAGGTAATGCAGGGAACAAATTATGGAAAAACCCAAAGAACCCGGTCACAGAAAGAGGTCACAGACATCACCGAGCCACTGAAGCAACCAACTCTGCACTTTCCTACCTCTGGACTTCCTGTTACATGAGATAGTGCATATCCTTCTATAAGCCAATTGAAGCTGGGTTTCTGATAGTTCGCCCCAAGTCACCCTCTTTAAAGTAATAATACCAAAGATGCAATTAATACGAGTAACTGTCCTGGTTGCAGCGTTCAGGACAAATAGCATCCAGGCTGAGGTAACAGCACATGCAAAGGGCATGTGACAAACAAAAGGAAATGGACTTCCCATCCAGGAATTCCAGGAAGCATGAGAAGCCCAGTCTTGCGGAAGCTCAGAAGGAACAGGTGGGAGGTGAGCTGTGTTACAAGATGAGGTTGAGAGATGGAAAAACAAAACCTATATGGAGGTCCTACTATGATTTGGGTCTTAATCTTAATGTCAGAAGCCATTGGAGTGTTTTATAACATCATGAGGATACAAACAGATTTGTTTTCAAGTAGATACTACAATCTGGAGAATTTATTAGAGAAAAGGTAAAATAGAGGTAGAAAAAATCAGTACTTCAGGCAGGCAAAAGATGATGGCAGCTTAGGGCTGGGTGGTGGCTGTGAGGGTGGAGAAAAGTGGACAGATTCATGAAGTTTTGAAAGGCAGTGTCAATGCAACTTGGTGCTGAATCAAATATATGCAGAAAAGGGAGACATCAGAGATGATTCCTAAGTGTCTGTATGTAACAGGACGAATTAGGAGCCTTTGGATTTAATAAGAGACCCTGAAAGAGAACCAGATTTGGGGAGAAAGATCTAGCACTCTAAGCAAGGACAGAGCTAATACCTAAAAAAACTTGTGCTAGGCAGCACTCTCAATTGTAACTAATAGAAATAGTAATAGTTACCATTTACAAAGCATTTCTTATGCGACAGAATCTATACAATGCACTGCACTTTATATTCATCACCATAACCGGCTATACATTCCCACACAATACTTCTTCTTCAATGTCACCTTGCCTCTGCTCCCCTTACGTCCCTGCCTTGAATCTAGGCAAGCTTATAACTGCCTCGGCCAACAGAATACGTCAGAAGTGATGTATTTGATTTCTGAGGTTAAGTCATAAAAAGACACACAGTTTCTGACAAGTTCTTTTGAAACACTCATTCTGGGGGAAGCCAGACCATGTAAGTGGTCCAACTGTCCTGAAGCAACCAAGCTGCAGAAGCCTCGTAGAAGTAAGTTCATTGCCAGACTTAGTTGAGCTACTGGCCAATAGTCAATGCCAGCTTGCCAGCCAGGTCAATGGGCAACCTTGGAAATACATCCTCCAAATCCACTCTGGTCACCCCTGCTGTCGCCATGAGGAGCAGAAACCAGCCATCTCCATTGAGCCCTGCCCAAAAGAAAAACTGACTGATTGAGCAAAATAACTGATATTGTTGATCTTTAATGGCACTGAGTTTTGAGGAAGGTTTATTACACTCCTCCCCACCACTGTATAGGTGAAGAAATGAAGACTGACAGAGATTAATGTAACTTGCCCACGATCGCAGAGTGGTGAGCACATGGGCCAGAATTCAAGCAAAATCTCTCTGTCCCAGAATCTGTACAATTTCTTAAATCCCATCACTACCACTTTTTTGGTCACATCCCAATATTAAATTGCTATTTCTATTCAAATCGTGCACTTTATCCCAAAACATGCCTTTGTGCTCTAACCACAAGCACATGCCTTTGGAAGTAACCTACTTAAAAACAGCAACTCGCCAGTGAAACATGGACAATTCCAAGTGCTTGAAAAGTTTCTATGTGTGTGTCTCCCACCCTCTTCCTAAGCAGTAGGGAATTGATATGAAATTAAAACAGACAACTTCCATTTTCTTTCAAAAGAGATTTATGACCACTGTCTACAGAACTTCAAGCCAAGAAGTGAACTGTAAAATAAAACATTTAAAAATAATATGGTTAAAGCAAAGCAGTGTTATGTACAATTAATGTAGAAATTATCAGAAGTGATAGTTGCTGAGTAAAAGTAAAAATAGAGAAATATGAGCTATCAGGGTAACAGCATTTCATGAAACACTCATCTATCAGCAAGAAGCAGAGACCAATGGAGTAATCAGATATATTAATGACTTCAGAGTTACCTTCCCTTACTAATCAGACATCTTAAAGGGGAATTCAATCCCTTTGAAACTGCCTTAGTCCAGCCTTTAGGATTTTGCCCTTCTGCCCCAGAAGCCACTCTTAGGTGGCTATTCCACCCACGGCCTCACCACCATTATCTCACCAACATCCCACACCCCAGCTCACCTGCCGTCTTTTCCAGGGCCACTCCTCCATAAATGCCTACCATCTGGCCAGGATAAAACTGGTTCATGCTCCAAGTTTCCACTCCCATGCCTGCTCCTTGGAGCTGACTCCCCTGGGGTGTTTTCCAATTAAAGAAGAGGTACTTTCCACTGAGTTCCCACAAAACAGCAAACAATTCTGTGACAGCTCTCCAGCCAGCTTACTTAGCGCACATTTCATAAGCTCATCCTTCTAGGCACTGGAGATATGACAGAGAACAAGACAGACGATGTTCTCACCCCAAAGACATACCTGAAACTAGTACTCCTCAACGGGGGCTGCAGTTCCCCTAGGGAAGATCTGGCAGTGCCTGGAAACACACTTTATTATCCTGCCTGGGAGGTGTGATGCTGGCATCTAGTGGGTAGAGTCCAGGGATGCTGCTGAACGTCCTGTGGCTCACAGGATGGCCCCACAGCAAAAGTCATGGAGCCCAAAATGTCATAGGGTGGAGGCTGAGAAGGCCTACCCTCAGAAAACAAATAAATAAACAAGATCATTTCAGGGACTGCTAAGAGCCAGGAAGAAATAGGAAAATGTGACAGAGCTGTGGGGCAAGAGAGGGAGTCATTCTAGAGACAGGGACAGGAGATGAGACTGGAGAGCTGAGATTCCAACTCCACTAGCCTAGGCTGAGCCCCGGAGAGAGCTGCGGCCTCCCTCAGTGCTATTTACAGTAATGCCTTCTGGTACTGATACCTACTGAGAGCCAAGAACTGGCCCAGAGACACATTCTACTTATCATCTTATCTCATTTAGTCTTTTGTTATGAATTTCTTTTTTTCTCCAGATTGATGTTAACTTGAGAACATGGCTTGGATTGTATTTCTTATCAAATGCCCAGCACAGCCATGCTCATGAATGAATGAATGAATGGGAATGAATGATCTTTGCAGAGTGTGGATGAGAAACTCAGGAGCTGACCTCTGCCAGCCTGGAAGTGACTGGGGGTAATGTGTTGTTTCCTATGGCTGCTGTGACAAAGTACCACAAACTGGGAGGCTCAAAGTAACAGAATTGTATCCTCTCATAGTCCTGGAGAGCCAGAAGTCCAAAATCAAGGTGTCAGCAGGGCTCGAGAGGTTGACTGATTTGCCAAAGAGCTGATCAACTGAACAAACATGAAGTATCAACCTACCTGGAGCAAAGCTCAGGTTAAGTGGCTCACACTCTCAGGAAAGTCACCACCCAGGTCTGATAACTCAGCACTATTCTACCTGTGAGTGCCAGGGAATGCCTAAAGGACACTTCCGACTCAGCAAAGCGCTCTCAGCATTTTGAGGGAACTAGTATGCCATGTCAATGCCTCCTCCTGGTCTTGCATGTCATGCAGATGACAGACTCCACCTCTGCCTCTTCCACCAAGCTTTCTCCTTCTTTGAACTGACCTTACTGCTCAACACTGCAAGCTGTATTCACCAGGGTCTTAGGTGTCAGCACCCAAACAGACAGGAGCTATGTTAGAAAGGGGATGTATGAAAGAGAATCAACAGCTAAGAGATTTTAGGGGGCACTAGAGAACCAGGCTTGGAAATACACAAAAGGTTATACCCCAAAAAGTAGATTCTTGAGGAAGCCTGGAGATGAAACAGGGTGCAAAGTGGAATCAGTGGGGTAGGGAACAATACCAGAAGCCTGAGGGCATGTGTGACACTCCAAGCAAGAGATGAGGATCTGAACTAAGTAACGCAGGTGTTATTGGGATGGAGTGAGAAGACAGATTCAAGAAAGAGTTAGGACAGACTGACGATACCTTCAGACTACTAAGATGAGAGGGAGGGGCAGAATATGCTACAACCTCCCAAGTTGCTAGCTGCACAATGGGATGGATGGTAGTGCCATGGCAGCAACAGGGAGAGGCACGGAGCTGGATGACAGAGGGCGGGAATGAGAGCCATCTAGGACACACTCAGGCAGATAACTGTGATGCGCCCCAGGGAGCATGTCCATCAGACAATGGACTGAATCTTCAGGGGATGTAGAGAAGGGCGCACAGAATGGGTGACTGAGAATGTGCTGGTGTTTGAAGTCAGTGGAATGCATGAGACTGCAAGATACATGATGCAAGAAGACACTGTGGAGAATAAACATAGGTCAGCACACCAGAAGTGGGGTGGCCAACTCACCCCAGTTTCCTTGGGATTTTCCAGGTTTTGGAAGTAAAAGTCCCACATCAAAGAAAACTCCTCAGTCCCAGGCAAGGCGGAACCCACTGTCGAGGGAGCATGACAAAGAAGGAGACGACTGGCCCAGTGTCATCCAGCCAGTTGGTTGCAAAGCCAACGTGAGAACCCAGACATCCTGACATTCAGGAACTTTCTTCACCCTCTGCTGGACAACAGCTAAACAGGATGAAATGAATAGGAGAGAGTGCTAAGAGTCCAATCCCAGATTCCTGTCCCACTAGATGTATGACTTCAGACAAAGCAATTATTCTCTCTGAGCCTTAGTTCCCTTACCTAAAAAAAGAGATAGTATATGTATACTTCGTAACCCAGAAAGAAAGATAAGATTAAATAAAAATACAGAGGTGTAGAAGGTGGAGCTCCTGCAGGCAAGCTGACAGGAGAGGGAAAGAACCACAGACAGATGACGTCTCCCCTGATTTTGGAGTCCAACCGCAAGGGTGCTGGATCCCTCATGGCCCAGCTTTCACACTGGTTTGAAAAGTTTAACGCTCACTAAAGTGTCCTCACACTCCTTGGAAAAATATGGTCCCCCTGCTAAAACTGTCTGGAGTAAAATATATTTCCCCCAGAAAATGCTAGTGGATTTATCACAACTGGGCCCTTCATCTGTTAAAAAGCAGAGTGGCATTTATTGCCAATGACTCCCTTTATGGGAGAAAAGAAACAGGAAGCCTAATAAGCTTGGTTGATTTTTTTTCCTTTATGGCTCCAGCAACTGCACTAAATATTCCGTCTGCTTTTCTTATGCAGTTAGGGGATGGCTCTGAACTTCGGAAGTGTTAGGAGGAAGATTCCAGGAGAACCACGTGATGTCTCGGGAGGGGACATTGGGTAGAGAAAAAAATCCTGAGAACCAAGCCCAGGAAACATCCCTGCTGGGGTTTCACATGATCACCTATCAGTGATGGGCCCATGTTCTGGAGTGATTTGGCTGAGGTGACTTTTAAATACACCTGGTTTTTAAGTAACATAGAGAAAAGGAGTGGGTTTCTGAAGGGAGGAGCTGTGGAGTGAGACCCAGGTCTGAGGCCCTGACACTAGTTAATTGTGTGAACTTGGTTAGCATCTGGGGACATCCAGAAGGTCTATTTTCAGTGTTCACCCCCATCATCTCGCAATGCTCACATCCCCACCCTGATGTTTGGGCTAATTTCATTCATCTCTGAAGTAAAGGGCTTGAGAACATCTGTGACAGATCACACACTACTTTCTGTGGGGCACAGCTACACAAGAATATCAAAGGCCTGGTTTCCCATCCAAACTCTCCTGTTTACGTGACCTTCTAGGCCAGTGCTATTCAAAAGAACTTCCTGAGATGATGGAGATATTCTAATCTGCACTGTTCAATATGGTAGCCGCGATTCACATGCGGCTAATGAGCACGTGAAATGTGGCTAGTCCCAGCTTTCAATTCCAGTGAATTGAATTTGCAAGTTTATTTCATTTTAATTATTGCAAGGCTATTAGATTAGACAGCTCAGATCTAGCCTGTTTGGGTCTTAGCAACTTCATCTGTAAGATACATTCTGAGCATGGTCACTTGGAGGATCATGTTATATAATGCCTGGAAATCCCCTAGTACTAGCTCTGTGCCCAGATGGAGTCAACGGTCGGGAAGACAATAAAGTGGGATCCCTCATGGGTCTGTCTTCACTAGGTCCTGGAATCAGTATTTCAAAGCCTGATATTAACTGAGGGTGTCAGCAACATAACGATTTCAAGCAGCAGTTGTCATGGGACGACAGAAAAGCAATCTGTCTTTTAGAGAACTTTTCCATTGGTGGCCGAGAATGTTCCGCACAAGGAAATCTAATAGCTGCTTCATGTGAACAAATATTTACAGGAAGTTAGAAAATGCTGACTTTAGCTAAGGAAAATGTGCCTCTGTGGAATTTTATGGCCTATTAATGCTCTGGAATTTCATTGAAGGGATTTATAGTTAAGGGTTACTAACTACCCAAGTGTATTTTTAAATAATGCTCTGACAACCTAGAGGTTCTGTTCAAGACTTGGCACTGGGTTTCCAAGGGGCAAAGGAGAGTTCTTTTAATATAGTACTGGATAATAACAAAACTATAATGCTCCAAGGTTGTCAGGCACTGGCGGCATTTCACAAAGGCTTAGACTCTTAGCCTTAAAGATCATTTCATCCCAGCCTTCCACGAGTGCTTAAACCTTCCCCACATGTTAGTGTCAGCTTGGATAACTCCTGCAAGGGGAATTTATCTCCCTGTATCCCAAAGTAATCACTGTGCTGTTGGACATGTCATAGCATTGGAAGGAGCTACCTGCAGTGAGCAAAACTCCAGAGAAGAGCCACGATGTCTTAGAAGAGTTTGAAGCTCGCCATTGTCAACTCTGCCAGCCTCAGAATCTTCAACATAAAAGAGAGATAATAAAAATGCAGTGCAGGGTTGTCGGGAGGGCTAAGCTGGAGTGGGATGCCATGTGGTGTGTTCCATTCCACTTGCATCCAGTCTCCACTTCTTCAGCCCTGCAGACTGTGAACTTGCCACAGAATGAAAATAGCAGCAGAAGTAGCTACACGACTACTGTTATATATAGCTTAATAACTCTTCCACAGACTTCTAAGTATATGGACATGTGCCATCTCACTTCACCGGGCCCAACAACCTTGTTTCCTTTATATTTCTCACCTGTTAGTGTTTCAGACACCTCGTGGTCTTAACGATTCAACAGGCATGGACTGACATGCCAGTGACTGGCTGACACCTGAAACTGTAGGGTGAGTGACATCTAGAACTTGTCCATCACTCCAGCCTCACTCTCTGTGATGATGATGGTGGTGGTGGTCGTGGTGGCAGAGGTGGAGGTGATATTATAAGTAATAGTGATAGTATTGATTTTTGAAGATGACCAGGAGTCAGCCACTATAGTAAGTATCTAGCATGAATAACTGCATTTGATCTTCCCACTGTTGTGAGGTAGGTGTTGTTATTATTCTCTATAGATTAAAAATATATATATATATATAGCAAGACAAGTTAAGAAACTTTCCCAAGAATATGTAGGTGAAGCTGGAAATTAATCCGGACAAATTAACCCCAGACTCTGTGTTCTTTCCTACTCCCTAACAGAGGTGTCAGCTCAGCCATGAAGGGTTCCCATCCCAAAGGCAGAGAGACTGGCAAGAGATTACTGTATAGTAACAGTCCCAGTGAGACACAAAGGGACCTTGACCTGAAAATGGAGAAAGAGCGATAAATGGAAATACTTTTGGGAGACACAATCCACAGGAATTGGGGCTTAATGGGATGGGAGATGATAGAATCTTTCTTTAAAGGAGAGAATGTGAAAGGATAGCAAGCCCGGTGTCCATCAACGGTAACGAAAAGGCACCTGAAAATTTGCAAAATGCTGGAAAATCAAACCATTGGACAAGAGGACTCAAATGCCTTTAAAAAGAAAGGTTACAAAACTAACCATACTCCTACCATACTGTTCCACAATTGTACTCCTTGGCATCTACCCAATGGAGTTGAAAACTTATATCCACACAAAAACCTGCACATGGAGGTTTATAGCAGCTTAAGTCATAATTGGCAAAACTTGGAAGCAACCAAGATGTCCTTGAGTAGGTGAGTGGATAAACTGTGGAACATTCAGACAGTGGAATATTATTCAGCACTAAAAAGAAAAGAGCTATCAAGAACTATGAAAAAAGACATAGAGGAAACTTAAGTGCATATTACTGAGTGAACTTTAAATGTACATTACTGACAAGGCTATATGCTATATTCCAGCTATATGGTATTCTAGAAAAGGAAAAACTATGAAGACAATAAAAAGATCAGAGGTTGTTGGGCAGAGGGGAATGTGGGAAGAGGAGAAAAAGATGAATAGGTAAAACATAGAGAATTTTAGAGCAGTGAAATTACTCTGTGATGCTATAATGATGGATTTAGGTCCTTACACATATGTCCAAACCCATAGAATGTATAGCACCAAGAGTGAACCTAAGGTAAAGTAAGGACTTTGGTTGATTATGATACGTCAGTGCAGGTTCATCCTTGGTGAAAAAAAAAGTACCATCCTAGTGAGTGATACTGATAATGTGGAAGGCTATGCATGTATGGGGTCAGGAGTTATATGGGAAATCTCTGTACCTTTTCTCAATTTTGTTCTAAACCTATAACTGCTCTATGAAGTCAAAGAAAGGAAAGAGAGAGGGAGGGAGGATGATCAGAATCATGAATCTGACCATTAGGACCATCAGAATGAGCAGTGTGGAGAACATTATTCAGAGAGACCTGATTCCCAAACTCCAACACCTTTAGCCATTTTTCACTTTATAGCTTTCCCTCTGCCCTTTAAACATGCTCATCTCCCAGACAAAACTGCAGCCTCTTCTAGTGGATCTGAGGCCTCCTTTTTTGACCCCCAAATCTGATCCTGTCCTGTGCTCACTTCTACTTCAGGCCTAGTATCTGATATGGATTTATCAAACCATGGGCATACATCAGGGTTCTGCCTTCTGTGTGAATGTGTGTTCCAAATCTCTCAACCAGCCAGGAGCAGCTGGCACTTATTGAGAACCTACTACAGCCAGGCACTGCTCTAGCACTTTACATTAACTAATTGGCTCCTTGCCTGACTCTGTGAGGTAGTTGCGATTATCATCCCTGTTTTACAGCTGGAGAGAGAGACTGAGTAACTTGCCCAGTGGGAAATAGTTAAGCCAGAATTTGAACTCTAGCAGCCTGATGCCAGAGCCTGTGATTTAAAGTAATTAGCATCAGTTCCTCCTGCCTCTGCTGAACTCCTAGCATGTGCCTTTCGATGTGTTAGGGAATACATCTTCTACTTTAAATAAGACAAAGTATCGAAGCATCATAGAAAATCAGAGTTCAGGTCAACTAATCCAGGTCCCTGTCAGAGAGGGAAATCAATTCCAAGGAGGTACAGGGACTTATCTAAGGTCACTTTGCCATGATAAAGCCCAATTCAAGCCTTGGTCTCTCATTTCACTGCTCTTTCAATGACACAATGCAGGACATGAAAATCCCTTTTTAAAAAACTTGCTCTACAAATTCATGATATATATATTACTGTTCACATTCCTCTCCCACCAGGAAAAATGTTCTTCACACAATAGGTGGCTGACAGATATGTTTAGGTTATAAAAAGTGGATTTAGGAACATAATTTAAAATCCAAGGTCTGAGGTAAGAAAGGCTTTTCTGGAAATATACAGGAAGGCATTTTTGCAGGGCCAACATTCCATTAGTCCTTCAAATCATTAATCATAATTTGTGCTTCAAGTCAACCCAATGCCTTTGCCTATAAACTGTAAACAGATTGGAAACAGGTGACCAGCTTCCTGGACTCTCCATCAGTAGTGAAACCCTTGGGGAAAAATTTAGGGAAGTAGCAACTCAGGTTCAGGCTAATTAGAGCCTGGACTGCCTATGAAGCTGCATTAAGGAACTGGCTGATGCATCGTAGATGCTCATAGCTCAGCTTGAAGAATTCAGTCAGTTTCCAGAAAGATGGCCGTGTGAGCAGGGCGGCGGAAATCTCCTCCCAAAACCATATATATTTGTGAAAATACAACAAATACAACTATCCTTAAAAGAGAGACCAGAAGATACAGTACAACAGCCAGGCTACAGCTGCATCTGCGAGAACTCAGCGCCTCATGAAGCGGGTAAGATACAAAGCCGCGACCCGACGGGATCCGAGCACTTCCCCCACCCCAGTGCATGGGCTGGAGGAAAAGAGTCAGAGTGGGAGGGAGTGGAAGCACAGGACTGCTGAATTACCACCCTGGTGATCTGCATCGGGAGCGCAGACGCACATCGCGTGGTGTATCGGAGATTACAGAAACGGAAGGGCAGGATCCGAGACGGAGACTGCAAGCGGGTCCCCACAGCTGGCTCCCCGGGGACAAAAGAAAAGCGGGCACTTTCTTAAAAGCCTTAAAGAGACAAGGGCCCAACAGCAGAGCAAAATCGTCCCAGCGCACTCAACCCAGCAGGCTGGGAATCTTGAGGAACTTTGGGCCCCCTAACCACCTGCCGAGTAAAGCAGCCCCAAAGCCACTCACGGGGATGAGCAGCCTGCCATTCGTTCCCCCCGGGCGCTGCGATGGATCCGCCACAACTGCGAAACAGCAGGAGAGCAGCCCCGCCCACAGCAACCACACAGAATCTCCTCCCAGCAGGCGTGCAGCTAACTGAGAAGGGCCACAGAAGCCAGAGAAAGGTCCGAAAGGCACCATGGGGTGCAGAACACACCCGGCGTGGCTGCAAACCCCCACGGTGCTCTAGGCTAGCTTGAGGGTGGCCCTGTCCATGGCAGTTTAGGGGATTATCCCAGAGACTGCCTCCCAGTGTGCGGGTAACCAGCACAGGCTATGGAGAAGGGCAAGGAGAACAAGCAGAAAGGGACTTTGTTCTCCCAGCTGACACATGTGGCACCTGCCTGCAACCATTTCTAACGCCATGAAAAGACAGACGTATATGGTCCAGTCAAGACTCACCCAGACAACCCCAGAGAGAGGGCTGTGTGGGACAGATTTAAACAATCTTCCTGAAAAAGAATTCAGAATAAAAGTCATAACCATGCTGATGGACCTACAGAGAAATATGCAAGAGCTAAGGGAGGAAGTCAGAAGGGACATTACAGAAATGAAACAATCGAATGATGGGTTTAAGAGAAACTGGATGAGGGACAAGAGACTGTTAATGGAATAGAAATCAGAGAACAGGCATACAGAGAAGCTGACGCAGAGAGAGAAAAAAGGATCTCTAGGAATGAAAGAATATTAAGAGAACTGTGTGACCAATCCAAACGGAACAATATTCGCATTAGGAGTACCAGAAGAAGAAGAGAGAGAAAAAGGGATAGAAAGTGTCTTTGAAGCCATAACTGAGGAGAACTTCCCCAAGCTGGGAAAGGAAATAGTTTCTCAGACCATGGAAGCCCACAGATCTCTGAACACAAGGGACCCAAGGAGGACAACACCAAGACATATAATAATTAAAATGGCAAAGATCAAAGACAAGGACAGAGTATTAAAGGCAGCCAGAGAGAGAAAAAAGACCACCTACAAAGGAAAACCCATAAGGCTAACATCAGACTTCTCAACAGAAAACTAACAAGCCAGAAGAGAATGGCATGATATATTTAATGCAATGAAACAGAAGGGCCTTGAACCAATAATATACTATATCCAGCATGATTATCATTTAAATTTGAGGGAAGAATTAAACAATTCCCAGATAAGCAAAAGTTGAGGGAATTTGCCTCCCACAAACCACCTCTACAGTATATCATAAAGGGAATTCTCTAGATGGAAGCACTCCTAAGGCTAAAAAGATGTCACTAGAGAAAATAAATTCATAGCAAAGAAAGCAGACCATCCAAATACTAACTAAAGGCAAAAAATAAAATCAACTATCCACAAAAACAGTCAAAGGAATGTAAAAGAGTACAGAATAAAACACCTAATATATAAAGAATGGAGGAGGAAGAAAAAGAAGGGAGAGAAATAATCATCAGACTGTGTTTATAATAACTTACAAGGTAGTTAAGTTAGACTGTTAGATAGTAAAGAAGCTACCCTTGAACCTTTGGTAACCATGAATCTAAAAGCCGGCAATGGCAGTAAGTACATACCTAAGAATAATCACCCTAAATGTAAATGGACTGAAAGCACCAATCAAAAGACACAGAGTAATACAATGGATAAAAAAGCAAGACCCATCTATATGCTGCTTACAAGAGACTCACCTCAAACCCAAAGATATACACAGACTAAAAGTGAAGGGATGGAAAAAGATATTTCATGCAAACCACAGAAAGAAAAAAGCAGGTGTTGCAGTACTTGTATCACACAAAACAGACTTCAAAATGAAGAAAGTAGCAAGAGATAAAGAAGGACATTACATAATGATAAAGGGGTCAGTCCAACAAGAGGATATAACCATTATAAATATATGTGCACCCAACACAGGAGTGCCGACATATGTGAAACAAATACTAACAGAATTAAATGAGGAAATAGAAAGCAATGCATTCATTTTAGGTGACTTCAACACACCCCTCACTCCAAAGGACAGATCAACCAGACAGAAAATAAGTAAAGACACAGAGGCACTGAACAACACACTAGAACAGATGGACCTAATAGACATCTACAGAACTCTATACCCAAAAGCAGCAGGATACACATTCCTCTCAAGTGCACATGGAACATTTTCCAGAATAGATCACATACTAGGCCACAAAAAGAACCTCAGTAAATTCAAAAATATTGAAATTCTACTAGCCAACTTCTCAGATCACAAAGGTATAAAACTTGAAATAAATTGCACAAAGAAAACAAAAAGACTCACAAATACATGGAGGCTTAACATGCTCCTAAATAATCAATGGATCAACGACCAAATTAAATCAGAGATCAAACAATATATGGACACAAATGACAACAACAGCACAAAGCCCCAGTTTCTGTGGGATGCAGCAAAGGCAGTTTTAAGAGGAAAGTATATTATAATCCAGGCCTATTTAAAGAAGGAAGAACAATCCCAAATGAATAGTCTAAAGTCACAATTATTGAAATTGGAAAAAGAAGAACAAATAAGATCCAAGGAGGGACATAATAAAGATTAGAGAAGAAATAAATAAAATTGAGAATAATAAAACAATAGAAAAAAATCAATGAAACCAAGAGCTGGTTCTTTGAAAAAATAAACAAAATAGATAAACCCCTAGCAAGACTTATTAAGAGAAAAAAAGAATCTACACACATAAACAGAATCAGAAATGAGAAAGGAAAAATCATGACGGACCCCACAGAAATACAAAGAATTATTAGAGAATACTATGAAAATCTGCATGTTAACAAGCTAGAAAACCTAGAAGAAATGGACGACTTCTTAGAAAAATACAACCTTCCAAAACTGGCCAAGGAAAAAACAGAAAAACTAAACAGACCAATTACCAGCAATAAAATTGAATCGGTAATCAGAAAGCTACCCAAGAACAAAACCCCGGCGTGAGATGGATTCACCGCTGAATTTTATCAGACATATAGAGAAGAAATAATACCCATTCTCCTCAAATTTTTCCAAAAAAGCAGAAGAGGAGGGAATACTTCCAAACTCATTCTGTGAAGCCAGCATCACTTTAATACCAAAACCAGGCAAAGACCTTGCAAAAAAAGAAAATTACAGACAAATATCCCTGATGAACATAGATGCAAAAATACTCAACAAAATATTAGCAAACCAAATTCAAAAATGCATCAAGAGGATCATACACCATGATCAAATGGGATTCATCTCAGGGATGCAAGGATGGTACAACATTCGAAAATCCATTAACATCATCCACCACATCAACAAAAAGAAGAACAAAACCACATAATCATCTCCATACATGCTGAAAAAGCATTCAGCAAAATTCAACATCCATTCATGATAAAAACTCTCAATAAAATGGGTATAGAGGGCAAGTACCTCAACATCATAAAGGCCATATATGACAAACCCACAGCTAACATCATACTTAACAGCGAGAAGCTAAAAGCTTTTCATCTAAGATCGGAAACAAGACAGGGATGCCCACTCTCTCCACTGTTATTCAACATAGTACTGGAGGTCCTAGCCATGGCAATCAGACAAAACAAAGACATATAAGGCATCCAAATTGGTAAAGAAGTCAAACTGTCACTATTTGCAGATGAAATGATATTGTACATAAAAAATCCTAAAGACTCCACTCCAAAACTACTAGAACTAATATCTGAATTCAGCAAAGCTGCGGGATACAAAATCAATACACAGAAATCTGTTGCTTACCTATACACTAACGATGAGCTAACAGAAAGAGAAATCATGAAAACAATTCCATTCACAATTGCATCAAAAAGAATAAAACACCTAGGAATAAACCTAATGAAGGAAGTGAAAGACCTATACCCTGAAAACTACAAGACATTCTTAAGAGAAATTAAAGAGGATACTAACAAAAGGAAATGCATCCCATGCTCTTGGCTAGGAAGAATAAATATTGTCAAAATGGCTATACTACCTAAAGCAATCTACAGATTCAATGCAATCCCTATCAAAATACCAACAGCATTCTTCAATGAACTGGAACAAATAATTCTAAAATTCATATGGAACCACAAAAGACCCTGAATAGCCAAAGCAGTCCTGAGAAGGAAGAATAAAACTGGGGGAATAATGGTCCCAGACTTCAAGCTCTACTACAAAGCCACAGTAATCAAGACAATTTGGTGCGGGCACAAGAACAGACCCCCAGACCAGTGGAACAGAATAGAGAGTCCAGACATTAACCCAAGCATATACAGTCAATTAATATTTGATAAAGGAGCCTTGGATATACAATGGGGAAATGACAGCCTCTTCAACAGCTGGTGTTGGCAAAACTGGACAACTACATGTAAGAGAATGAAACTGGATTACTGTCTAACCCCATACACAAAAGTAAACTCAAAATGGATCAAAGACCTGAATGTAAGTCATGAAACCATAAAACTCTTAGAAAAAAACATAGGCAAAAATCTCTTGGACATAAACATGAACGACTTCTTCATGAACATATCTCTCTGGGCAAGGGAAACAAAAGCAGAAATGAAAAAGTGGCACTATATCAAGCTGAAAAGCTTCTGTACAGCAAAGGACACCATCAGGAGAACAAAAAGACATCCTACAGTATGGGAGAATATATTCATAAATGACATATCCGATAAGGGGTTGACATCCAAAATATATAAAGAACTCATGAGCCTCAACAAACAAAAAGCAAATAATCCAATTAAAAAATGGGCAGAGGATCTGAATAGACACTTCTCCAGAGAAGAAATTCAGATGGCGAACAGGCACATGAAAAGATGCTCCACATCGCTAATCATCAGAGAAATGCAAATTAAAATCACAATGAGATATCACCTCATACCAGTTAGGATGGCCACCATCCAAAAGACAAACAACAACAAATGTTGATGAGGATGTGGAGAAAGGGGAACCCTCCTACACTGCTGGGTGGAATGCAAATTAGTTCAACCATTGTGGAAAGCAGTATGGAAGTTCCTCAAAAAACTCAAAATAGAAATACCATTTGACCCAGGAATCCTACTCCTAGGAATTTACCCTAAGAATGCAGCAGCCCAGTTTGAAAAAGACATATGTACCCCTATGTTTATCGCAGCGCTATTTACAATAGCCAATATATGGAAGCAACCTAAGTGTCCATCAGTAGATGAATGGATAAAGAAGATGTGGTATATATACACAATGGAATATTATTCAGCCATAAGAAGAAAACAAATCCAGACATTGGCAATTACATGGATGGAGCTAGAGGTTATTATGCTCAGTGAAATAAGCCAAGTGGAAAAAGACAAGTATCAAATGATTTCACTTATATGTGGAGTATAAGAACAAAGAAAAAAAAACTGACGGAACAAAACAGCAGCAGACTCACAGAACCCAAGAATGGACTAACAGTTACCAAAGGGAAAGGGACTGGGGAGGATGGGTGGGAATGGAGGGACAAGGGCGAAAAGGGGCATCACGATTAGCAGACATAATGTAGTGGGGGGGGCATGGGGAGGGCTGTACAACTCAGAGAAGACAAGTGGTGATTCTATAGCATCTCACTATGCTGATGGACAGTGACTGTAATGGGGTATATGGGGGGGCACTTAATGATATGGGGAGTCTAGTAACCATAATGTTGCACATGTAATTGTAGATTAATGATACCAAAATAAAAAAATAAAGAGTTCAGTCAGAAAAACAAGACAACCACTTCATAGAGCAGGAAACTATGGCTCCCCAGGGGCTGTGCGTGTACAATAGCTGTACTAACAATTGATGGAAGTAAAAAAAAAAAAAACATCATACAACTCCAAAATTCTAGAGCATTAATCAAATATCCTCATCCTAAAGATATAATTCCATTACAGAGGAAAAATAATCCATAGCTAATTGAAATGCATGGCTATTGAACAACTTCTTTTGTCCAGAACTTGCCTGGGTATCTTGAGATTTTGTAGGAAGACCTGGGCATGATATCAGCTGCTCAGAGTGTCTGTATCAACAATTAGCATTAGAAATGTTTTGAAGAAATCTCTAAGGGGCCTTTCAATTCTTGCATGATTCTGGTTGATCCTAAAGCTAGCAGAGTGACTAAGAAGATGGACTCAGGATCCAGATTTTTTGAGTTCAAGTTGTGCCTCTGAGACACTTATTATCACACTAGTTTGACTTTGGACAAGTTACTAAATCTCTCTGAGCCTCAGTTCCACCCTCTGTAAAATAGGGTAACGTTAGTGCCTACCTCATACGGTTGATGTAAAGGTTCACTGAATTAGCATCCAGAAAGCCCTACATCATCACTGGGCACATAGAAAACATTCTATGAGTAGTCACTGTTCTGTGAATAGCCATCACAGATTGGAAAACCAAGGCCGACAAAGTGTCAGTGTGCCCAGAGGCAGTGCAAGCGCAGTGACAGTGTGAGAGGCAGAAGCCCGAAGCTTGCTGTTGTCATGACAAGCAGATGTGATGCTTCCTCCTTTGACCCCTTCAAGAATATAAAAGTAGTCCTCAAGCTACCCTCCCAGTACTGGAAATGGGCAATTCTACTCAAGCTGCTTGGGGTAGGGACTTGTTTGGATGTAATAATCTGTTTTTAATCTTGTGTGTAAATGAATACAGAGGTTAGTCAGTGGGTGCATATTAATCTAAAATAAATGAATACATTTGAATTAATAAGATCTTCAGTCTATGTAAATTGATGATTTATAATGATATTAGCACAAATTGCAACGATAAATCATTTTAAAATTAGATCCAGTGCTCCTTAAGGCTGCAAAGACTCTGGAGATTTGAACATAACTTGAGACAACTTTAAAATGAAGATTGTTCTGTAGTGTGGGGGCAGAAACACGGGGCAGGCAGAGCAGAGAACAATGTTGAACCACATCCTATGAAGGGGCAATGGTCATAGGACCTGCAAGGTCAAAAAATAAGAAAAGCCAATGAAACAGAAACATTCTGCATTTCACAGTTCATTTTCTGGCTTGGGACAAAAGACCTTGAGACTTTGATTTAATTCAATGCAACCAGGAGGACTTAAATTGAGGTAGATTGATGAAGAGGAAAGGTTTCATCTGATTCCTCCATTTTCAGTGATCTGGGGCAAACTAGTTTTGCTGAAGCTGGTGATTTCATCTGAAAATGGGCTTTATCATCCTGACTTTAAAGTACTGTTATGAGAATTAAATAACACTGGATGTAAAGTAAAAATCTCAGTTCATGAAGAACAGGGGAGTAATCAAAAGCATAGAATCAGCTTGCCTGGGTACAAATCCTGGCATTGCCATTTGCTAGCTATGAGGCTTTGGGAAAATTATGTAGCCTTTTTGAACCTCAATTTTCTCAGTTACAGAATGGGGATAATATTAAGGCCAATCTCTTAGGACTGATGTGAGAAATAAATGTAAACATGCAGTTCTTGTAACTAAGGAGATACTTAGCAAATATTTGGTGTTAGCATAAATGATTATCATTGATGTTACCTTGGTTCCTGGATGGTGATATTTGAAACTGGCTTAAAAAGTGAAAAAGGAAAGACAGGAGGAACTATGATGAATATTCAGTGGAAAAGAGACTATGTAGCCAGAGAACCAAGAAGACAGGGAAGAGAATAATTGTGCAGGGAGGCAAACATACGGCACCCAGAACCCAACTCCTCTTTCCTCATGCAGGAAAGACTTTGCTAACCAGACACAGCATCTTCCCTGCAAGATTTAACCTGATCATTTTTTTTATAAGTACAAGGTTAGAAAACTGCCTGAGGAAAGGAATATCTGAAGGTAAGAAATTAAGCATTACTTTGGAAGATAAAGAATAAGGGTTCAGGATCATTCTGGGCTTTCCCTCCTGAATGGGACCCATATCAACAATAATTATGGTCTGTGATGAGCCTAAAGATTGGGTAAACATATTTTTCCCGGGTGTCTAAGGCTGTGATTCTTTTCTGTAACTGTTTATAAATGGAAGTATCAATGCCTTGGGATCCAATCAGAATTTTCGAACCATCCAATGGATGGAATCATTTTAGAGGCTTAAGAAGGAAATCCCAAGATGGTTGTAGAACACTGCTTCATAATTATCATGGGTGGGAGAATGGTTAAAAAATAAACTGTGGCTAGAAATCATCATTAATTACAAGTTTCTGACCCACAAGAAAAATCTTTGTGTACATGTTATGAAAGGAGGTAATGGGGCCACTCTCCTAAGGTCTTGGGTTGAGGATAAGGTAACCACGTATTTGTGAACTGAATATTTGCATCCCCCCAGAATTTTATGTTCAAGTCCTAACCCCAGATACAACAGTATTTGGAGATAGGGTCTTTGGGAGATAATTAGGTTTAGATGAGGTCATAAATATGAGGCTCTTATTATGGGATTAGTGCCCTTATAAGTAGCGTCTACCAGAGTTTACTCTCTCTCCACCATGTCACGACACAGCAAGAAGGTGGCTGTCTGCAGGCCAGGAAGATCCTCACCAGGAACTGAATCAGCCAGCATCGTGACCTTGGACTTCCCAGCCTCCAGAATTGTGAGCAATAAAGTCTGTTGTTGAAACCACCCTGTCTATGGTAGTTGGTTATAGCAACCTGAACAGACAAGTACAAACTTATTCTGTAATCAGTACTTGACAGAGTTGGAGAATAAATTCAGGAACATCATACCCCATCTTTAAATTAGCAGCCTTCTCTTACGTGTGTAAGTGGACTGCAGGCACATACGCACACATAGGCACATGCTCCTACATCAGACTTGCAAACAGATTTGATGATAAGTCAAAGACCATAAAATCATATTAACTGTTTATTCATTCTCCATCAAAATCATACTTTCTGAATTATCTTACACTTTATGATTTAAAAAAAAAATAGAAAGTTTTCCTCTAGTCAAAATTAAAACTTCTGTCTCCCTAGTGGCTGACAGCCAGCCTATCTACCACCAATTGCTCCTCCTCATTACCTAGTTCATAACTGCTTTGACTTGGGACATTCATTCTAAACCATCAAACTGTCACTAAATAAATGATTTTAAAAAGTGTCAAAGCAGATGACTGAAAGGACCCCAGATTTTCAAAGACACACAGCAGCTCTGTTCAAGGAAACACTCCCACATGAGTCCAAGAAGTCATATACAAGGATGTTCATAACATCATTTGAAATAACAGCTAAAGTTAGGAAGCAATTTACCTGTCCATCATTAGGGGAAAGAGTAGGCAGAAGTGTTTTGCCTGTTTTGTTTTTAATGAAGTAACTATAAATATTAGATATCCAAAAAGTATTGTTGAATGGAAAAAACATCTTCATACACATCTACACACAAACATGGTGCCTTCCATGTCAAATAAAACCCAAACACAAAGTAACACATTGTATCATTTATGGAGATGTATATGTATATAAATGCATAAAAAAGGACTAGGAAAACTGCCCAAGAAAGTAAACAAAGTGGTTTACTTTGAGAGGAAGGGAAATTAGATTGGGAAAGGATAGACAAAGGAGAGTTCAATAGTTATAATCCCAGTTTTAATAAGGAGATATGTATACATATATACATACACACATTATTATTGTTATTATTATTATGTAATTAAAATAGAAATCTTAGAAAAGAAAGTATGTGGGGTCGTCCAGGCTACTTGCAATATTGCAGGGCAATTCTGATGTCAGCATCAGGGAGGGAAGGAGCATCAGACTCCACAAGTTAAAGGCATGGTCTCCAAAAAGACCACCTTCATTTAAGATACCTGCTGTAAACTTGAGGGTCCTCAGGCTACCTGCAATTCTGACCCATTAGCTACAAATCTAGGGGTTCCCACAACACTGCTCCATCTTGGTAATTTGCTTGAATGACTCACAGAACTCAGGAATGTGTTCTCCTTATGATTATACTTTGATTAGAAAGAATACAAATTAGGACCTGGGAATTGAAGAGACACGGGACAAAGCCTGAGAGGGTCCTGAAGGCAGGGTTTCCCTGCTCTCTCTCCCTGTGGGATCAGGATATATCACCCTTCTGGAACATCAATGTTTTCACCAACCAGGAAGCTTCACTAAGTTCAGTGTTCAGAGGTTGTACTGGGGATTCATTATGTAGGCATGATTGATTGAATCACTGGCCACATGCTTGAATTCAATCGCCACCTCCACTTTCCTTACTGGGATGTCGAGAGATCCAGCTGATATCACACAGCTCAAAGCCCCAGCCTTCTAAACACATGGTTTGTCTTTACAGCAGGACCAGCCCCCATCCTCACCTCATTAGCATAAACTCAGGTATGGTGAGGTATGGTGTGAGGGACTCATGAATAAGAAAGACACTCCTGTTACTAAGGAAACTCCAAAGATTTGGAGTGTCTTTCCCAGAAACTAGGACAAAGGCCACCACATTTTTTATTATACAATACCAGTCCTCTGTTGACAAGCCCAACTGCACCTAACTCATTTCAGACTGCTGGACCTGTAAGTGTCAAAGAGGCATGCCCTAAAAAATGTGGGCTCATGTTACAAACTGAACTTATATAGACATGACTACAGAGGAACTGCCCTGCATTGCCTGTATACAGATTGAAAAACCTATTTTGCTCTCCAAAATCCACATTTTCTTTTTCTCTCTCTCTTTTTATTAGTCATTTTTGTAATTACCTTTTGATTAAATATAAGTCGGTTTTGTGATCTTTCTTGGTAATCCAATCAAATGCAAAAAAAAAAAAGGGCCACCTTATATCTGCCCCCAAGTTGTTTCCCCTATAGCAATGAAAACTAGCAGAAGGGAGAAGAGCTCTAGTTACCAAATCAGACAGATATGTATTCAAATCCCAGTTCTACATCAAACTCTATGACTCAGTTTCCCATATACCTCTTACCTCCCCAACATATGCATGTTCTCATTGTGATTACTGAGATACGAGAGATTTAGAACTGGCACACTGTCATTACATTGATCAAAGCAAGCCATATGACTGAGTCTAGATGGAGAGTGAGAGGTACTAAAAAGTTCCATGGAAAAGGGCGTCAATATAGGAACAGATAAGAATTGGGGCCTTTTGAGAACCTACCACATAGCCAATGCTTTCTGAGCACTTACACTAAGATATTTGCTAAGTAGTTTACACGCATTAATATAAAACAGTGTTCCTAGGATTTTGCTGATCAAGAAACTTGGGCTTATACAGCTTAAATAATTTCCTGAAGCTCACCCAGCTACTGAGAAGCAGAATTTGAGTTTGAAAACAAAATTGTCTGACTCCAAACCCTAAGTTCTTAGCCCAAAATTACATAGCCTTTATCAATCCCCCATCTTTTGGTGAAGCTGGAAAGGTAAGCAGAAACCACAATCACATGGCATTGGAGTGCCCAACTGCTAGGTTCTAATATAACTCCCCTTGGGATGTAGTATCACATTTCCCTCATTATTTGGTCCTATTTATCCAGACTGCCTGGTTTTGAATTCCAGTTCTAGAACTTATTAAATGTTGTTAGCTTGGATGAGTTACTTGACTGTTCTGTCTTAATTTCCTCATTTATAAGAGGGGAATAAAATTAAAATATCTACCTCAGAGGAGTGTTGCATAAATTAAATGTCAGAATAATTAATGATTATTTATAGCAAGTCTATCTAACATTTATATAGGGCTTTCTATGTGCCAGGCATTATAAATATTTTTCATAAATTATCTCAACCCTCACAGGGGCCTGTAGGATGGAACAATTATTCTTCCCAGCTTATATTCAAGAAGACTGAGACATGACTAATGTAATCAACTTCCCCAGGTCATGGCAGTGAGGTCCTAACTGGGCAAATTGCTTCTTGACATCTACTTTCAGAACAAAAACAGTCAGACTGCCAACAACAGCAATGATTTTTTTTTTTTTTTGGCTGATGTTATTTCAGAGAAGGTACTCTGGGATGTGCCCACAATAGGGTTTCATCACCAGGCTCAGTAACACCCCCCCACCCCGTCAGTAAAAGGACAACCTAATGACCTGAACAGAACCAGATAATGGACCTGGAGCACTCTTATTTCCTAAGGAGGATGCCAGAAGCACTAGAAATGCAGGGCTCCCACCAGGCTATTCCTCTTACTGCAGATTAAAAACAACTCTCAAGAGATCCACTTGTGAAGCCTTAAACTGAATCTTCTGGCTGGGAGCTGAGCAGACACTTGACACTTAAAGTCATGAAGTGTTTGCTGCTTCTGTGAAGACTTATCTGAATGGCTCCATGTAAATAAAAATGAGCTGGAGATGAAGATGCCCTCAGCTCAGAGGCCTGAGACATTGGATATGAGCATCACACACACACATGCACGTACACACACACAATTCTAGGGCTGCCTTATGGCTCAGACTCCTGTCTTCCCCAAAGTTAAGATTTGTCCTTTCTGATGATTTTTAAAGGGAGATTGGTGAATCACAATATATGGCTTCCATTTCATCCCATCATAGAACTGTATAATACAGCAGGCAACACTGATGCACAGAAAGATTGCTCACCCAAGGTCATATTGCTGGATGTAGTAATACTAATGTCTATCCCATATCTTTCTGACTTTCTCACCTCTGCCCTTGCAACTACAGTAGTGTTTGGAAAGAGTTTGCTACAATGTGACCACTACTGTGAACCAGAAACACTCTGAACCCTTCCCATTGTTTCTCTTCGGTCAATCAAAAGGAAAAAGTAAGTAACGGTATGATAGGACAACCAGATTCATAAATACAAAGCTGTCCTCCTCTCAGTTTCTGTCCCTTAACAATTATAAGAAGTCACAAGTTCATTCTCTAAGCAAAAGGAAGACCCTAAGAGATTTCAATCCATCTGTGACTCTTACCAAGTGGTATTTAAGGATAGTAAGTCAAGTGATATGTGGTATATGGATTAGAGGGAAAGCCCAGAGCTAGAGAGACCAGTAAGGAAGAAGTTAGTAGCAAAGACAATTCTGTGTTTGCCACACTGTTTACTCCTCCTGCACAAACAAAAAGCTTAAATTTCACAGTCCATCCTGCATGAAATTGAGTCTGGCCAATAGGAAATGGGCAGAAGTGATGGCCATTTCCAGCCATTCCATTATTAGTAATTTATCCTAAAGAATTATGTGTACTGTTGCATGAAATTATATTATAAGTATGTTCATGCAGCATTGTTCATAATAGTGAAAACTTAAAAAAAGACAGAAGTCCAACAGGGCACTAAATAATTAATTGTTATGTCCAAAATCTGGAATTGTGTCCAGCCTTCACAATGAATAAAATAGTCCCAGTTATTATGAGGACTATGTATTATACTAACTTTCTGAATGAGAACAACCCAAAAGTTCATTTCAAAATGATGCTTTTGAAGGCATCAGACAGAAAACAAGGCAGATTAAAATTGGGTGAGAATCCCAAAGAGAAAGAAAAAGCACTCACTCAGATGAATCCTACTCCATTGCCACTTTTTTTCCTTTGCAGCTTTGCCAATCTGCAGCAAGGGGCACGTAAGATAAAAATAAAGTTTGCAACAATCTCACCAAAAGAGAAAGAGAAAAATTGGAATGAAAAGTGATTAAGGCAGCCAGGACTAGAGAGGCCCAGATCAGAGAAAAGGGTACCACAGAAAAGTAAGCCCAAAATTACTCAGGCAATTTCCTCTAAGTTACTCCCTGATTCCTAACTGTGCATTCATGGAGCTAGATAATGGAAAAGTCTAGCAAAAAGCAGCTGCTAAGAGCTTAAAGATCTAAGTAGAGATCTAGGTATACTTATGGTGGTAGGGAGAGATACACTGGAGAACAGAGTCCTGGTAGAAGAGAAAGCCTTGGCAGAAAACACAGGCTTTCAGCTGATACTGTTAGAAGGCTATGCCCAAGAAGTAAGGAAACACAGAAGAGGATAAGCCTTAAAAATGCCAGAAACTCAGGCATAATTGGATCAATTCTCATACTTTATGTAACTGCTGGAAGAAAAGTAAATCCTCTCCCCAGGAAAGAAATGTTATCCAGAGCCTCTAAAACTTTCCATATGCAGTGTTAGGCATTTAATAAAAAATTACAAGTCATGCCAGGACAAAATAACAAATAGTCAAAACCAAAAGAAAAAATAGACAATAGAAACTTACCCAAAGATGATCACACAATTGGATTTTCAGACAGACTGTAAAGAAGCTATGATTGATGAATTCAATAAAATATAGAAAAAGATGGGGAGTTTTACCATCTATAAAATGATATCCATAAAAAATCCAATTAGAAATTCTAAAATTGAAAAATATAACTGAAATTAGAACACAAAGGCAGATTAAAGAAAAAAAAGGACAAAATGAATGAACTGAAACAAGTTAGCAAAAATTGTCCATACTGATGCAGAGCAGAAAGATGGATTCAGAGAAAAAAGTGAAAAAGATATATGGAACACAGAGGAAAAAGAGAACAAGAAAGAGATAATTGGTTAGAAAATATTTAAAGACAGAGAGGCTTAGAATTTTACAAAACTGATGAAAGACAGCAAACCACAGATTCAAGAACATCTCAGAACTCAAACATGAATACAAAGAAAAAAAATCACAAAAGGAACATCATAGAAAACTGCTGAAAAACATAAACAAAGTGAAAATCTTATAAACAGAATAAAATCTTTTCTGACTCAGCAGGAATTACAGAAACCAAAGACAACATAATAAATTTTAAATGCTAAGCAAAAACAACCTACCAATCTAGAATGCTTTGCTTTATTTTTGTAAAATAAGAGATATCTTTCAAAATGAAGGCCAAATACATTTTCAGAAAATAAAAATAGAATTTGTGGCCAGCAGATCTGTAAGAAAGGAAATACCAAAAGAAATTCCTCAGGCAAAAGGCAGGCAATTCCATACAGAAGCATATTAATACAAAAGGAAATCAAATACAACAGAAAAGGAGAATGTGTCAAAAGCTAAATGAGTATTGATTACATAAAATATTTAGGTGTTTAAGATATAGAAAGAATCAAAATACAAAATAAATATAGCACATAAGTTAGTGGAGAGAGAAAATAAAGTATCTCAGGTCCTTGTACTATCTGCAAAGTGGTAAAGGTATTAATTTGTATTAGATTTTAATAAGTCAAGGATGTGTGTTGTAATCTTGGATAATCACACACACACAAAAAATAAAATTATATTGTGTATTATTTGTGGGTGTGCACATATATATGAAATAAACTAATAGAGGGAGATATGATTTATAAAAAGATACTTAATCACAAAAGAAGCAAGAAAGAAAAAGAAATAGTGATTAAGAATAACAGAATAAGCAAATAATAAGAAGGCAAGTTAACAAATATATCAACAACTTACATTAAATGTAAATAGACTAAATATTTCAATTAAATGCAAAGACTGTAACACTGGGCCATTCAAGAAACACATCTTAAATATAAGTACACAAATTGAAAAATTGAAGAACAGAGCAATATCTACCAAGCAAAAAATAAATGAAAGAAATTGATATATCTATATGAACTTTTTATATTTCTACTTTCAAGTAAGAAGTGTTACTGGAAATAGATTTTTATAAAAGACAAATAAAAAAAATATGCAAAAATTCTAAATTTTATAGTAGTAGACTCAAAGACGCTGAGAAGTGACTGGTGGATACCATGCAGGAGGGGTTGGTGGGGCGTAGAGGGTGAGGGAGATAAAGGAGCACAAAAAATTCTCAGTTATAATATAAGTTGGTCACAAGGATAGTAGTACAGCATGGAGAATATAGCCAATGATCCTGTAACATCTTTCTCTGTTGACAGATAGTAACTGCACTAGTGGGGGTGGGGATTTAATAATATGAGTAACTATCGAACCACTGTGTTGTATATTTGAAACCAATATAAGATGGTGTATTAACAATACTTCAGTTAAAAAAACCCTAAATTTTTAAACATTTAAAAACATAGTGTCAATATATTTATGTCCAAAACTTACAGAAATACAAAGAAAAATCTATATATGTAGTTAGAGATGTTAACATAGATTTCTCTTTAGCCAAGTTCCTCTGAAGCCTGTGTTCAACTAGCCCAAATCTTGGGCTTCCATCTCCATCCTTACAGAGTCCAGATTTGGCAAGAATCCTGCTGAATCAGCCTAGCCAGAATTCCTACCCTCAATATCTGATTATCTTTAATATCTGACCACATTCTTCATCTCCCACTATCCCGCCAGGTAATATCTGATCGTCTTGGCCTGCCTTAAGAAAGAATCCTATTAAGTCAGTTTAGCAAAAATTACTCTACCTCCTTAGTAATTTTTCCTCCACTGACCCCACCCCCACCCACATTTCTCCTTGGCTATAAATACACAGTTTTCTTTGTTGTATGCTGAGCTGAGCCCAATCTGTCTCCCATACTGCAAAAACCCATTGCAGTAGTCCCTACACCCACTGCAATCATCTTGAATGAAGTTGCCTTACCATTTTAACAAGAGTCATGAATAATATTTTCATTAACACTACTATCACTTCATCTATTCATTACTGTAGAGGGTTTAACTAATGTAATAAGATACAAAAATAAAAAATTTAAATTTAAAACTTTAATAAAGGAAAAAGTTATTCACAAAAATATCATATAAATAGAAACTGCAAAACAACTACAAATAAATTATGAAAATAAGTGAATTTCCAGTATTTCTGATTACAAAGTCAACATACAAATACTTATTGCATTTCTACATCCAGCAACAATTTTAGAAACAGAATTTATAGAAATACAAGGATAATGATACCTACTATTCAAATACATCAATACCTAGGAACAAATCTAATTTTTAAAATGGACAAAACCTCTATACAGAAAAATACAAATATTAATAAAAGAAAGTTAAAGAAGAATTAAATAGATAGTTATACCATATTCATAGATTAGAGGACCCAATATCCCAAAGAAGGCAATTCTCCCCCAATTGATTTATAGATGTGATTCTTACAAAAGTTCATGGAAATTGATAGGATGATTCTAAAATGAATGTGGAAATGAAGAGTTAAGAATAGTGAATACAACCCTGAAGAAGACCAAAGCAGAATGACTTACATTACCAAATACCAACTCCTAAAAAACACAATTGTATGTGTGGTAATGGTTATAGGATAGACAATAGACTAACGGAATAGAATAGAGACTCCAGAAACAGACCCATCCATATACTTCTGATATATCACAAAGTTTGTACATGAAATGCAGTAGAAGAAGCATGGTCTTTTCAACAAATGATGCTAAATCAATTAACCTTACCCCTTTTCTCACACCATACACAAAAATATATTTCAGATGCATCATAGATCTGATTGTGACAGGGGAAAGAATAACATGTATAGAAGATAATATAAGAAAATAGTTTCATTGGGGGTAGGCAAAAATTTGCCTACCTAAACAGAACACAGAAAAAACTAACCATAAAAGAAAATACAGATAAATTGGATTTCATTACAAGATGCCTTGAAAAGTGAAAAGGCAAAACATGGAGTGGGAGACAATATTTGCAATACGTGCATCCAACAATGTTTTATATTCAGAATATGTAAAGAACGCCTATAAATCTGTAAGAAAGAGAAAACAACCCAACAAAATAAAGGCAAAAGACTTGTCCAGGCACTTAACAAAAGAAGCTAACCAAGTGACTAATAAGCATATGAAAATGTGCTGGGCATCCTTAGTCACAAGAGACATGCCAAATAAAGCCACAATTAATTACCATTAAATTATTAAATTTAAATTAATAAAAGTGTCAGCAAAGATGTAGAGCAACTGGAACTCTACACTGCCTGTGGAAATACAGATTCTTACAATCAGTTTGGAAAAACTGTTGGCAGTAGTAATTAATGCTGAATATGCATATGACTTACATCACAAAAATTCTGCTCCTAGATATGTGCCCAAGAAAAGCATTGTATGTTCATCGAAAGACATGTATGTATAAAGGCATTATTCATTGTAGTCCAAAACTACAATCTAAAAGTACATCAAAAGCAAAATGAATAAACAATAGTACTATCCTACAATAGAATAATATACAGCAATAAACATGAACTAACTACTACTACATTCAATAGTGGAAGAATTAATAACCTTGACAAGTCCAGACCCAAAAAATTAATTCTAAATAATTCAATTTATATTAGTCTCAAGAAAAGGCAAAACATCTATGGGGATAGAATTCAGAATAGTGGTTATATTCAGGAGGATGGGTAAAATGACTAGGAAGGAGTATGAGGGAGAATTCAGGGGTAGTGGTTATATTCTATATATTAGTTTAAATGGTTACAGGGATATATATTCACTTGGGGAAAAAATCATAAAGATCTACAGTAAAATTCTGTGCAATTTATGGTATACTTTAACTTAAAAAAAATATCTGAAGGTTTAGGTCCGCATATATAGACATAGTAAGATGCCCAAGCTATAACACTAAATGAAATAGCGAGTTGTAGAACAGTACCTATAGAATGCTGGAAAAATAAACTTGAAAAGCATTATGTGCAAAGACCCAGAAGAATATATTACCTATAGTGAAGGCTGTATGTGATAAGATGACACTTGCCATCCAATTCCATACTCTTTATTATTTTAGGGTTTTTATCCCACAATAGCATAAAATGACTTTGCTCGTGAGGTTATTTTTAAATACAAGCTTCTGAAAAGCTAATGGGAAAATAAAGGCTTGAAGTGAACTGTCATTGAAATAAAGATGTGGCATCAAGGGACATTTAGTATATGAAATAACTTGAATTTGATGCTTTTGCCCTGAAGAATACCTGCCCAGAGGAAATGAGGATTGTAGATATCTGCAATCTATGCAGCAAGGGCCAGAACTCCAGTATCAAAATTGCATCATTTAACCCAATGACAAAAAAGTAAAGGATGTGTTTGAGTCTTCTATCACTGCCCTGCTTCCAACCCATCCCTGTGTGCTGTATTTTAACCAACTTTATTTCCCTCCAAAGTCTTCTGTATTTTCCTCCTCAGGAGTAGAATGTATTCTGCCATATTACTTCCAATTACCATTTAATAATTTATGAAATTACTCAGCATCATACCTGCAGTATTTCAGTCAGGCCCCATTACATTGTAATGAGCTTTGATTTAACATGGTCATTATAAGTGCTGCTAAAGGTTAATAGGGAAAAAAGTTTCATTCCCATGTATTAGATTTCAACCATTTAGGAATAAAATAAGCAACTGTCACTAAGCACAGGGCTTCCTTTGCCTGTAAGCATCAGGGTATGATTATTTCTTTCAAGAAATTTTAGCAGCATATAAAGGACCATGATCTGGCAGATGGGATAGAGCAGACTTTTCCAAAGATTGTGGCATAGACTTTTTGGGCAGGACAATTCTTTGTCTTGCAGGACTCTCTTTCACATGCAGAATAATCAGCACTCCTGACCTTTGCCCATTAAATGCCGATAGAATCCCTTTTATCTCTACATCTCAAAATAGCCTCGCAAATTTCCAAATGCCCTCTGGGGGGCAGCACTTCTCCCAGTTTACGCCCTCTGATTTGAAGATTGAACCTTAGTTTGAAGTCTACGAAGAATAATTTTAAGAGTCTAATTTATGCTAGACATAATTTTCTTTGACGTAGTAAAAGAAAAGAGGAACTGTCTGTGATTTCAACCATCATCTAAGGAAGGTGGATGGCTTGTTTTGGGAGCCCCTACAGGAGAGACTAGCTTATTACACCAGCTCTCAAGAGCAGGTCACAGGCATCACTTCCCAATGATGTGTTCAGTGACCTTATGTTGGCACTTTGAAACTGGCCATGTAGGAATCTTGGAAGAGCCAATTGTTAACCTTTCACCAGTACACCACTGTTTCTAATGGATGTGACTAAGTTTTGGGTAGGAGCTCGAGAGAACTGAATCATTATGCATTATGGACTGAAAAGAAAGTGCAGTTCTCAGGGACAATAAAGAAGGACTTCAGAACATGGACAGAGAAAAGGAACAATGAGCAGAAAACTGAAGACTTACTCTGCTGTGACCATTCATCTTCAGTAAATTCTTCTCAACTTCAGATATGCTTGAAACAAGAAAGCAACCAAAGAAAATGCTGAACTTTGCCTGAATGTTGGTCTATGCATTCATTCAACGAATATTTGTTGAGCATTATCAAGTGCCAAGCACTGTTCTAGGCATTAAATTGACATAGCCGTTCAAAGACAGCACACATAATTACAGAAACATGAGCCAGAGGAGGTCCATGGAAAAGTAAATTCCAGAAAATAGACAGAAACTTTATGGAGGATTTTGAACATCTCCTTGAAATGAGTGAAGCTCCAAGCAAATCATACCTGGATGTGAAAGGAGCAAGAAGCTTAATTTCATATGGAAAATACAAATTTAATAAGGCCTTAATTGGGGTGAAGCATCCAATTTCCTGGCATCTAAGACTGAATTACTTCCCCTCTCCCGAACCTAAAAGCAGTATCCTCACTAGTCCCTGGCCCCTGGCCCTTGAGAGATGCTGAACTCAAGGGAATATTAGACAATGAGAAGTCTGGAGGCGATGTACATGAAGACAATGAGATAGAGCAGGAAAATGGGACAAGCTTCCTGCTATTGTAAAATCTACTTAGCCTGTGAAAAGGGCCCAGTTATCCTTTAACTTAATGTATACACTGTTCTTCCTCTTCTTCCAGCCTCTTAATCAATTAATTTTGTAACCAGGACAAGAGACAGATCTCTGGAGTATGAACAAATCCATGTAGATAAAGAATGCTGAGATCCAGATAAACGCAGTCACCTGAATAACCCTGTTCTTAAGACAAAACTTCAGAGGAATTATTGAACACCTATGTACATCATGCTTTATACCAAATCCTACCCAAAAGTCACTATAAACTCTTAAAATGTGCCTCCTATCTGAGGTCACTTGTACTCCCATCTGAGTGTGTACTGTCTTTTCAAATAAACTTTCTTGCTCCATAAGCTTATTACACTTGGTCTGTGAATTCTTTCCCATGGCAAAGACAAGAACTAGCTAATCTCCACCTCCAGTGGTAAGTGTCTCTGTCTCGTCACTATTTCATTCAGCTTTCTAGTCATAAAAGCACTCTTCTTCTCTCTCTCCATTCTATTTCCAACAAGTAGAGAAGTGAATGCAGAAACCTCTGAGTAGGGAGGGGCTTGCACTCTACCATTACCTGGGTGACTTGGACAGAACTGAAGCCATTAGATCATGTTATTTAGCAGCCTGCCCTGGAATTTCTCCTTTCCTTGCTTTTAAAAGTTCTCACAACATAATCCCAATCCATTCAGGGCTCTACAGCTCCCCCCAATTCTAATGTGGCAGGTATTTAATTCCCACATTGTGCAGATCAAGCAGACACTGGACACCAGGTAGCCCTGGCTTCAGGAGTTGGCAGAAGATTTGCCCTATGCTGAGCAGGAGTTCAATGAACTTTCCTTCTCTCCCTCCATTCTTCTTTGCTTTCTGCTGCCTACTCGGCTGCACAAATAAAGGGTCACTTTTCCTGGCACTATGTAACTGACATTCAATAGTACTCTTCGTTTTAATGAATTCCCTCCTTACCTGCACTAGTTCAACTTGTTTGCAAACTTCTTTCCCAATCAGGGTTGAGAGTCCTCCCTCTTCTGCAGGAGTTGAGGTTTCACCTAACTGGTAGAAAGACCTCCCAAGGCAGGACTGCCTGGGACCTCCACTCCAGCTGCCCAGAACCATCACTCCTGGAGAAGCTCAGGGAAACATGAGATCTGTATTCAAGTCCCAGGACCATTAGGTTAAAGAGAGATTAAAAGTTTCCTCATTGGCTGTAAGGATAGGAATAAAAACAATGGACAGAAATAATAGGGTATCAGATTTCATCTCAAAAAGAGAAAAAACTTCCTGGCAGTCACCTCTGACTGGCAGTAGAGGACCTGCCTCAACCCTACTACACCATGTCAACAGTACTGAGTCCAAGCTGTTTTATGACTCCTAGAGTTTTCTCACGCCTGGTGGTCACTCTTCCATCAGAAAGCCAATAGAATGGTGACCACCACTGAACTCCAGGCATATAAAACAGATAGAGAGTTAGGAATATAGTAGAAGTTCTCTAAATCCTTTGTTTTATGAATCAAATCAGAAAGTTAACACTTTCTGTCTGGAGTATAAATAGAGAGGGAATGAAATGGCCTTGAATTTTGCCCTGATCTGTGCATTGATAACCAATGTTTTCCCAAGGAGTTCACTTAACCAGAATTTCACTGTCTTCAGGAGTAAAATAGAGATCTGAGTACCTGTTAGATTTGCTATGAAAAGAGTTCCAACTGTCTGCTAAGATCTAGTCCTCCTTTCTTCCTGGATGCAGAACTAAATGCAGAACTAAACTGCATTTCCCAGTCCCCCTTGTAATTTGGTGTGATCAAATGACTGGGTCTGGACCGATGGGATGTGAGTGGAAGTGATGTGCACCAGGTCAACACCTGGACCATAGAAACTTCCAGGCTCCTCCATGTTCTTCTCCTTCCTGTGGCTGGAGACCAGTAATGATAATGAGATAGACTTGGGAGGTATGTTAAAGATGGCAGAGCTACTGTCAACCTGAAAGTTTCAGAGTCCCTGAAAGTCCGCTTGGAGCAGAAATTGTTTCCCCAGGACCAACCACCTCTGCTGACCTGGAACCTCCATTCCTGCTCAACACTTAAGTGAGAAGAAAACATGCCTTCATTGCGTTGGAGCGACTACACTTTCAGTTTCTTTCTTGCAGCAATTCAGCCCACATAATCTAATAGAAATGATAATGTACTCCTCAAGTATAAAGGATTATTTTTCTTCAGTATCATTATTCAGAGTTCAGCTCGCTATCAATTTGATTTTTATGACATATGTCAACTTTAAAGTCAACACATTCACTTTACTCTTAGGTTGTTCACAATAATGAAAATATCTAGGTACTACTGCTCTACAGTCTCTCTTAAACTCTATCTTTTATCATGGCAGGGCTAAATCAAGAAAATTCAGTGGCTCCCAACACCAAGGATTCCACGTTTGGAATGATCTGGTGGAAGAACCACAGGAATCACACCCAGTGGAAAGAGGCAGTTTATGGAATAGGTTAATTCCCATTTACAAACAAGTAAACTATGACCCAGGGAGGGAAGTAATGTGGTATGATTTAGGAGCACCAGGGAGGCCCTTCTCTTTCAGCATGTCTTCGATTTACAGAGCATTGCTGGAGAAAGCAATTTAAACTTTTAACTGAAATTCTTCTTAAAAATGATCATTCATACTGCCAAAGGCATAATAAGGGTTCTAGTCTCTCTTCCTTGAAACCATCTCAAATACCACTTTCGAATTATTCTGTGTAAAGTACTACTTTATCCCCTTGTTCCCAAACTTGAGCATTCATAATGGCTCACCATCGGCATTAACCCTGACTTTTGAGACTCCTCTCCAGGATCCGGCCCTGCTTTGCTCTCCAACTTACGTCCCACCACTTCCTGTCAATCTCCTCCTGTGCTCCGTGCTCACCTCTGACATTAGGTGCCTAATACCTTTGCTAATGCCTGACATTCTCTCACCTCTGTTCCTCTGCCCGTCTAAGTCTTTCCTACCCTTCCAGGCTCATTCCATTCTACCTACACCATGATGATAGCTTATGCTAAACAGTCCGGCTCATATCAGTCTTTTGATTTCTGAAATCCTTAGTCCTCCAGATCGGTACCACACAATGGCACTTCTTTCTTCAATACTCAGTTTTGTACATTTTCCTTTTGTTGTCTATTGTAGATTTTCAATTCTACAGGGAGAAAAATGTTCACACTAAGAGATATTACAGTGGAAGTATCAAGGGAGGACTCCATTCCTAGATCTTTTACTCACAGAACTTGGAAAATTTACTTGACATCCCTAACCCTCAGTTTCTACATCATTAAAAATGAGTTCTAATAAACTATGCAGCTCTAGTACTGAGTAAATAAACTTTGCACCTACATATCAGTAATTCAACAGAGACTCATTGAGCCTTTGCTAAATGACACACATGATTCTAGGTGCTAAGGATTCAGTGATAATTTACCTTCTTTGCAAAAAAGGTTTCACAGTCGAAATGAAGGAATTGCTTTGGAACATAGGAAGTTCCCTATTACTAATGGCATACACACAGAAGCTAACAAAGTGTTTGTTTGAAGCATTACAAGTGTTATAGAAAGGACTCCTATAGCCAACAGAGGCCTGGATAGACAGTCCCAATAGGAGGCTAGTCGGCTGCACATACTTGCTGCCCTCCGGAATCCTGACCCATATGATACAGCCACACAATGGGCAGTTGTCAAGCAGGAGGTACTGATTCAGTCAGCTCATGCTGCTAGAAAGAAAATATCACAGACTGGGTGACTTAAACAACAGGCATTTATTTCCCCCGGTTCTGGAGGCTAGAAGTCCAAGATCAAAGTGCTCGCTGATTCAGTTCCAGGTGAGGACTGCCCTCCTGGCTTAGAGATACTGTCATCTCACTAAATCCTCACATGTCACAGAGACAGGGCTCTGTTCTATTTCTTCATATAAGGGCACCAATGCCATCATGGTGTCCCACCCTCATGACCTCACCTAAACCTAATTACCTCATATAGGCCCACCTCCAAATACCAACACATGGGGGGCTAGGCTTCAATATATGAATTTGGAGGGACGCAAACACTCAGTCTATAATATGAATTAATTAATACAAGTTAATTTAGTTACATTTGTATTGGTGTATTTATTAATTGCATATGTTGTAATTAAATATAAATGCAAAAAAAATAGCCATGTAAGCATCACATATCCCATGGCAGAGTTTTGGTAAAACATGGAATGGAGAATGTGGTTAGTCTTTAGGCCGCCCCCTCCCACCTAGAAAACATATGTCATGGGAGGCTGGTGGAGTGGGAGGCAGAGTGAGAAGGAAGCCAGGACAGAATTGGAACCACCTTTCCCAACCAGCTACACGAAAAGGCTGGGGCCACCTCACACACTGAGTCGGAGACACTTCTCTAGGAAACGGGGCGGGGCCTGCAAAGGTTTCTTGTTCTCCTTCTCCCCTGTGGTTGCAGGAGACAGGAAGAGGGCTCACTTGCAATAACTGACAATATACTTCAAAAACACAATTTTAAGAGCCTTGAGTAATCTATTGTATCACCTAAGAAAGCAGAGAGCCCTCCTATGCTCTTTAAATGATCAGACCACCCCATGCAGAATGGCCGGCCCACGGATAGATGGACTACCCAAAACTCACAGATGTGACTTACAAATGACTTAGAGAATCCTCCTATCCCCACCTGCCCAATTCTGTCATCATAACCCATCCAACATGCAGGCTTACCCTGCTGGGTGCTATGCTCCTAACTCCCAGCCTCAAGGCTCTTCCTGAATATGGTTCAGAGTCTCCTTCTCAGCTTCTACAAATCTTTCCCATCATCCTGATGCATACCTGTGAGAGGACCCCACAGTGCAAACCAGGGCATGTAGGAGGAGTTCTGTCAGTTTATGCTGATCTTATCATTCTGAGCTGTTAAGAGTTGAGATATGTATGAGTCCTTATCCCCCTTTATCCTAATATAAATATGGACTGAAATCAACATGACTATATTTTAAGAAAGTGAGTTTATTCACTCTTACTGAGGGCCATGACCCAGAGGTCAGTCAGTTAGAAAGTTCTGAGTGACTGCTCCAAAGCCCTTTGTCTAGGAACAATTTATGTATTTTTTAATAGCAGGGGGAACATGCAGGAAAGAGGCTAAATTTATCAATACACCAAGCAGTGTGGCAATGGTACATTTACTGTCTTAAAATAACTTTCTGTGCACACTCTGGTGCTATCTATGTGTGAGAAGAGGCAAGATACAGGATTGCTAAATCAGTTGGCATTCAGTTTTAACTTTAACATTCAAGGCTGTTTCTCTTCTTAGTCATGGGTGAGGGGCTACACCAATCTTTCTGACACAGGTGAGATTGGCTGTATGGCATTTTCACAGCACAGCATGAGATGTCCTTGCTGATTTAGGGCCTCTATAGCTTGCCCACCTCTCCTTACCTATGGGACCACCATAGGGGAATCTTAAAATTTTCATTTTATTTCACGTAACAATGTTACCAGAGATAGGTCCTTTGTCTCGTCATGAGAAAGAATTCAAGAACAGATGCAAAAATAAGCTGAGCCTTAGGAATTTATTTGGACAAAAAGAGTTTAAAGAAAATAAGAGTAAAAACAAAGCTGGGGGTATTATGTTCCCTGCCTTCAAGCTATACTACAAAGCTATGGTAATCAAAACAGTATGGTACTGGCATAGGAATAGACCCACAAATCAATGGAAAAGAATAGAGAGCCCAAATATAAACCCACACATACACAATCATTTAAAATATGATAAAAGAGCCATGAATATACAATGGGGAAAAAAAAGACAGTCTCTTCAATAACTGGTATTGGAAAAACTGGACAGCTACATTCAAGAGAATGAAACTGCATCACTAACTTCATATACACAGGTAAACTCAAAATGGATTAAAGACCTAAATGTAAGACATGAAACCATAAAACTCTTAGAAGAAAAAGTAGACAAAAATCTCTTGAGCATAACCATGAACAAAGCATGAAATCTCTTGAATATTTTCTAAACACATCTACCTGGGTAAGGGAAACAAAATTAAAAATGAACAAGTGGGACTATATCAAGTTAAATAGTTTCTGTACAGCAAAGGACACAACCAACAGAACAAAAAGGCAGCCTACATTATGGGAAAATATATTCATAAACAATTTATCTGATAAGGGGTTAATATCCAAAATAAAAAAAGAATTCGTACACCTCAACATGCAAGAAACAAATAACCTGATAAAAAAATGGGCAGAGAAACTGAATAGACATTTTTCCAAAGAAGAAATACAGCTGGACAACAGGCACATGAAAAGATGCTCCATATCACTAATCATCAGAGAAATGGAAGACAGAAACCACAATGAGATATCACCTCACACCAGTTAGAATGGCCAGTATCCAAAAGACAAAAAATCACAAGTGTTGGTGAGAATGTGGAGAAAAGGGAACCCTCCTACACTGTTGGTGGGAATGTAAATTGGTGTTGTCAGTATGGAAAGCAGTATGAAGTTTCCTCAAAAAACTAAGACTAGAAATACCATACAACCCAGTAATTCCATTTCTAGGAACTTAACTGAAAAAAACAAAATCCCAAAAAGGATTGAAAAGATATGCCCCCCTATGTTTATTGCCACATTATTTACAATAGCCAAGATACGGAAGCAACCTAAGTGCCCATCAATATAAGAATGGATAAAGAAGACATAGTACATATACACAATGGAATATTATTCAGTCATAAAAAAGAAAGAAATCCTGCCATTTGCAACAACATGAATGGATCTAGAGGGTATTATGCTAAGTGAAATAAGCCAGGCAAAGAAAGATAGATGCCATATAATTTCACTTATTTGTGGAATCTAAAAACAAAACAAAACAAAATGAACAAAATAGCAGTAGACTTATAGACACTGAGAAGTGACTGGTGGTTGGGGAGGGATTGGGGTGGGTGGGTCAGTAACCACACTAGTGGGGATGAGTATTTAATAATATGGATAACTATTGAACCATGATGTTATGTACTTGAAACTAATATAAGATTGTATATCAGCAATACTTCAATAAAAAAAAGAAAAGAAAAGTGAGAGTTACATGCCCAAGAGTTGAGTGTGGGCAGACTCAGAGGGGGTTGCCTCGAGGAAACAATAGGGAGCTTGTTTTGGGTAAAGGGAGATGAATGTTCACCAAGTGGGGATAGATTTCAAAGGGAACAGGTGGGGCCTTCTTGGAGTTCAGACTTGCTCCACCATCATGTTGGGCAGGGCATTTTTGACTATGTTTGGTTCCCATCGGCACCGTCATGGTATGAGGAAGTGTGATTTTTACTACGTTAATAAGTGTACAATGTATTTTTGGGTGAAGTTTGGATCAATTTCTCCTCTGCGTTGGACTGCCAGTTTGAGCCAGTCTGTTATCTATATTCTCACTCCCTACATCCCACAAGAACAGTTGACATGGAATGTGTAGAATGTAGGCCTCCAGCCAAACATAAACACTGGCAGAAGTCCGAATCCCCTTTCCGTACTCATCTCTGGCCATTTACTCTAACAATAATATAATCATTTATTAACAGCTAACTATGATTGAAGTATATGCTAATGAACTCACCTGCATTATGTTCTTTGACTTTCAAAGCAACCTCTGAGGTAAATGCTGCTATTATCAGTCCCATTTTATAATCAGGAAGCGAAGGCTCTGAGAGGTTGGGACCCTGGCCAAGCTCTTACAGCTAGTAAGAGGTCAAGTTGGAATGTACCCGCACATCTTCCTGACTTTAAAGCTGAGACCTATACTCTTAATGACTAATGGCAACCCTTAGCCCTACCCTTTGTCCTCCCCTTTCTTAAGACAATAATGTAGCTTTTCCAATGTGGTTTAATTGTATCTGGAAGATTATGGAAAACTTCCCTTTTCATGTTCTGCTATTGATTCTGGGGTTTGGCTGCCCTGGAATTGGAGTGGCCTGGAAGTGAGAAGACAATTTCTAGCTCCACCAGATTGGAGGCCTCTGAACAAATCAAGAACCTCTATGATGTTTGCTCTTTCATCTGCAAAATCGGGATAAGTCCACCAGCTTTGCCTTTTCCTGCCAGTTTTCCAGGAGCGTGGTTAAAATCCAGTGAGATGCTGCACGTGACACCATTGTGAAAAAATAAAACAAAATCCAGTGCCCTCCACCTTGTGAGCACTATAATGACCCAGAGGGCTTGTTAAACCCAGATCACTGCAACCCATCCTCAGGTTTTCTGACTTACAGTGTTAAAAAGAAAGACATAAGCTCAACATAATGTCACTCCTGCTCAGCCAAGTCACCAGTCCAGGGCTTCATACCCAACCTAAGTGCAGTTTTGACCTCCCCCAGAAATGGAGTCAGTGAGAATTTTTCCGTTCAGCACCAGTAAGGTAATGTCATGTATACCCTCTCTATCCCCAAAGGAAGATGAGGTCATCTACCTGATGAGATCTTTTTGTACAGTACTGACCCTTGCTTCCTCCCGCACACACAAATGGCATCAGAATGGGTACAGCAAGATCTTTCAGGACTCTAAGTAAATATATGCATGACACACTGCTTGATGTATTGAGACAAGTAACTCTTTTCCGCACATATCTCCTAGTGTGCAAAGGAAGGGGCTTTGGAGCAATTTGCCCTGACTCCCCCTGGGTTAAAGGGCAGCTGTAATCCTTAGTTTAGACTCCAAATAAACTCTCTAACATAACAGCCATGTTGATTTCAGTACACAGTAGTCTGGGGTGGGGCCCAAGAATTAGTATTTCCAACACGTTCCCAGATGATGCTAATGCTACTGGTCTGAGGACCACATTTGGAAGACCACCGCCCTACATGAGCCCCTGCCCTGAACAAAGGACCCAGAGGTGGTGCCCTTCTGGGGCTACAGTGGAGGTTGGATTTCAGTCCCTATCAGTCATCCCTGGGACATCACAAAGAAACAAAGGGGAGGGGTCCAGAAACTGTCCTTTCTTTCCCAGAGAAGTTACTTGTTCCCTGTCAGGCTCTTGATGGGTTAGCGTGAGGCTGGGGTGCCAAGCTGAGGAGGCTGGTGAGGGCCGAGCACCACGGTGCGTGAGATGTACAGGTAAAATGACAGCAGCCACCAAGCAGACAGGGCCATGAGTCACACCAGGGATACCTGAGAAATAATATTATGATGGAGCAGACCTCAAGGCCACTGATAGCCAGCTCTGAGACAGACGCCTTATCCGCAGGAACCAAAGCACATGGCGTGCTCCAGTGCACCTCCAGGGAACGCCTTAGCCCGGATCTCCTGACAGGCTAATAGGAGTTTTTCCTATTCGTGATGAGAAAGCCATTCTCTCCTGATGCTTTCTGAGTGTGTCTGTGGCTGATAACAGCGTAATTTCCCTCGGAAAATGTCTTTTCCTTCTCTTCCTCTCATTTGCCATTCTATGCCTCCTAAAGGAGAGCGAGAGAGAGCGAGAGAGAGAATGAGTGACAATCTTCCAGTGTTCCTTCAGCCATCATGCTGATGGGTGCTGAATATGAAGGTCGAGGCTAGGGTACAGGCTGTCGCCTGCCCCAGGCAGGTGGGCACCGCGCTCCAGGACAAAGCAATCATCTGAGCAGCCTCACCCAAACGGTGGGATCAAGCTCCCAACATCACGTGAGTCAAGCCCTGTCTCTTCTGGGTTACGGGGAGCCACTGAAGCTGCTGCTGCAGGACCCTTGGCCCCCTGATGGCTGCGGCTGCTCCGGGTATCTCCATGGGAAAGGCCAAGGGGCAGGGACATCCATCTGAGCAGCTTCTCCTTGATTTCTGACTTCAAAGCTCTCCCTGGTATTCTACCACCCCCTTGCCTGCAACAGTCTGGGCTCCTCAGATATGCAAGTGACTCATTTTCCATCCATCAGAGATGAGACTTAAATAAATAAAAAGGTACTTGGTGGGGCGGCTGGGCCTAATGATAAGCAATTATAGGAAGCCAAATGAAGACAGTGCTTTGTGCCTGGCCTGTGAAATTGGTTAAGCAAAAAGAATAATGGCCCGTTTCAGTGATTCATCCCTTTGCTCATTTCAGAGGGAGCATTATCTCAGTTAAGTGATGCAATTAATATGAAAATGAGGGAAACATTGTTTAAGGAGATGAGAGGAAATAGAGGAGGGGGCCTGGATGCCACAGTGGGGAAGAATAAGGACCACTGAGATGGAAATTTACATAGGTCAGTAGCAATGTGAAGCCCTTAGCATGCATTCAAAGCTTAGCTTGCATTGTAATACGTCGCCATTAAATTCTCATTATGGTGACCTGTGTCCAACACAATTTAATTTTTCAAAATCTTAATGATAAAAAGTTAATTACGTTAAGGTAAAAACCTTTTGTGCTGGGCGCTAAAATAAAACACAGGAAGGGCAGTGTGAGTAGCTCAGGACACTGCAGGTAGAGCCATGGGTGCTGAAATTACTGCTTTATTAACCATAACATGATTTGCAGGTTGATTTTTTGTGTGTGAGCTTTGCAGATCTTTTGCAATAAAGTCAAGAGTGATAAATAAGGTGTTTGCTCTCCTCTTCACTTTGTTTTCCCTTCCTCGGCACTCTAATGGTATTTTTCCACCTAGGACCCCCTTGCAGACCCAATTCCAAGGACTGAAATGATGACATCCCTGAACACAGAAAAGGAAGAGAACAGGGAATCTAGGGTGGAGCACGAGGCAGGGAGTACAGAGATTCAGGAGTCACTGGACTGGGCCTGCTCCCTCTGTGCCTCAGGCATGGCATTTTATGCCCAAGAGTCTCCAAGCAGAGAGGGAGAGTGGAGCAGATCTGGTCTTTGCAGCACTTGATCACAAGTAGCTTCCACCACTTACACACTCTGTGTCCTTGAGCAAGTTACCTGATCTCTCAGTTTCTGCATCCTCTTGGGCAAGGAAAGGAAAATGCTACTTTCCTTGCAGAACTGTGAGGATCTAGAATCTAGTATCTACTATGTTTCTTGCCCAGTGGGGGAAGGCAGAGCATTGTTACCACTGTCATCATCGTGGTGTTAGAACATACACCTCACATGCAATGGGAACTCATTAAGCACCAGTGCGTCTACAGCGACCCAGCATTTCTTCTCTTATGAAACCAGAGGATGAATCATGATTTTTAGGTCCTGACAAAACAGAAAAGTAGCAAAGATTGCAGGCTCCCTTCACATGTTCCAACACTGGCAACTCACAAAATAGGGAAATGGAGGTTGGCAGATCTCTCAAAGTAGCTTAAGGTCTGTAAGAATCCAAGGAGCAAGAGAAAGGGATTGGGTCCCCTGGAGGTAGGGTGCAGGGGTAGGAGAGACGAAATGCAGAGATGTCCAGGCCAAATCACTGTGAGCCAACAGCAAAAGGAAACACCAGAATGGCACATCAGCCCGCTGATGTGGGAGTGGTTCACGACAAATGTGGGCTAATATTCTTCCATCTCCCACATCTCCACACTCAAAAACCAGGTATTTTCAACCAAGGGCGAAGAAAATCTTAAAGAGATTCAAGGCCAAGGCAGAGGCTGGGGTTGTAACTGCAAAGGTTCTCTGCTGTTACAGAGGCACAATAACCCTTCTCTTCCTCCCCAAACTCATCAAGGGAAGCCGCTGGCAAGACCTGGAATTTACCCTTTAAGGCTGAGAGATCCAGGGAAATATCACCTCAGAGGGAGAAATAACACGATATCTAAGGAGTGAAATAACTCTGGGAATAATAGCAAATACCCATCACTGAGTATGTACAAGACAGGGTTGTATGTGCTTACAAATATCAGCCTATTCAATCGTCACAACTGTTCTATTATTCCAGTTTTAAAGATGAAAGAAGGAAAGTACAGAGAGGTTTAGTTATTTGCTCAGGATCACACAGCTGGCCACAGACAGAGGGGGGCTTTGAAGGTAGACAGTCTGGCTCCAAGCCTATGCTTTTACCACTACACTTTACTGCCTTTGTGACAGAAATACAAGAAACTGAAATATCTGTGCCAGATAAAGAAAACTAATAGATCCGATAAAACTAAAGGCCAGTTTATTAAATATCTCCAAAGAGAAAAGGAAAGCATCAGAAACATAAACCAGAGCACAAAGTCATTTAAAAAAATGACTACAGATATTATGTATGAAAACATACTTATAGTTGAAATAAAGAATTAAGTAGATGGATTGAATAACTATGAATATAGCTGCAAAACAAATCAATGCATTGGAAAATTAAATCAAAGATGCTACCAAAGGCATCAGGAAGGAATAAAGAGATGTACAGTATGAAAAGAGAATATCTGAGAGATAGAAGCATAAGCATAATGCATAATAAGACTCCTAGGAAGAGAAAAAAAAATGAGGGGAAAAAATACTTACACAAATAAATGACAGATAATGTTTTCAATTCAGAGAAACATATATAGAATCCAAACATGTAAGGGACCATTCACACTTTAATTCACTTTAGAGAAACTTACAAATATTAAAAGCAAAGAGAAAAATAACATCCATAAACATCTGAAAAATTATTTAAAAGCTTCCAAAGATAAAGGTCACCTACAATGAAATAAGGATCCAATTGATGGCTGATCTCTCAACAGCAAAAAGACACACAAAAACTTGGAAGCCAAAATTTTATATCCATCAAAACTGCTATTTGAACACCAAAGTATTTTCAGGTACATAAGACTTCACTTGGATTATCAGACAAAGACTCTTTGAAACATATTTGGAGAAGTACTTCTATAAGAAAAGAAATACATTTCTTTTCTTATAAAAGTAATCACTCAATAAATTTTGGCAATTACAGGAATGGTAGAAGTGATAATATTAATACTAACACTGATGGCAATGCCAATGATAAAAGAAGTTGTGGTTCTTGATATGATTATGGGGCTTTTGATAGTGTAAATAATCTTCCATCATCAATTATTAAAAGCAAAGAATATATTCTTTCTTCAATAGCAAGAAAAGCCAATTTATAATTCTAATATCTTGATGAATGTGCAAAACACCTATAGATATCTACCCTGATGTATTGTTTAATCTAACTTTGAGGTGAAATATTTAATATTATGAAACAACACTCCCAAGAGATCTGAACACACTGATGAAGTTTTATAGAGACAGCTACATATATTCGGATGTCAGGAAAAATGCCAACACCTGGATAACAATGGATCAAAGAGAGAAGGCAGCAGTACGAACCCAGAGTGAAAAAGGAGATTGTCTGCCCAGGAGGAAGGAGATGTGTTCATCAGGCAAACCGTTTGGTGGCATTTTGAGGATAAAAAGGGATGTGAACACATGACAGGCGGTAGAAAATCAACAAGACACAGGAAATCAAAAGGATGAGGTGAGTATCAGGAAATAGAGAAAAGTCAAAACAACAGGAAGACTGAAATCAAACATCCTCCTGCCCACCGCCTGCTCCCCGGCCACAGGAAGCTACTTACATTCTTCCTGCTGAGACACCAAACACTCCAAAATCCATTTGTTAGCCTCAGGGATTGATGACTAAGGAAAGTCTCCAAAAGTAGTAGTCCCAGTCTCCCGGACAAGTTTAGTCTATCTTTAACCAGCTTGACTCGATTTAGGAATCAAAACATTTTTAAAGTTTCGTAACATTTTATACCAGTGTCACCCACGCATGGTTTAGCACACTATCACCTGGGCATCTCTTAAAGCACATGTTCCCAGAACAGTTCTGGAATGAGAACCCAGGAAATGAGCATTTTCAACAAGGAGTCCAGAGTAGTTTTATGCATCTGGACAGCAAAATAAGTGTAGAACACAAGCAATTTGTGGGACCCTGGTCTATAAAGCCCCGAAGGGTCCATTTTTCGACAACCCTTGCTTGTTGACTTTCCTGAAATACTGGCATCTCCGATTAACAAGTGTATTCATTAAATCCATGTTCACTAGTATCTACCATGGGCATGAGTGAAGAATGAAGCAATTCCTGACCTCCCTCAAATAATTCAACATGTAGAGAATTCCAGGCCTGGACACTATGAACCATTACACTAAGTAGAGTAAAACAAGGGCTATCAAGGAGTGCAGCAATAGAGAAGATGGGGCTGTTGATTTTGACTTGGCTGAGGAGGGAAAACTCCATGAAAGAGGTGGCAGTTGAACTGAGCCTTGAAGGATGAGCAGGGTTTAGATTACAGGTGCAACAAGGAAAAGCTGCTCCTTGTCGAAGGAACTACACAAGCAAACGCTCAGAGAAGGGAGGAGGGAGAGGCATATTTGGCACGAGTGCCTTCTATTCATATAAGGTTATATTATGTTAGAATATAAACCCAGTATTGCTAGACTATCTAGGGTACGTTACCTGGGACCCAATTCTCAAAGGCCTTGAGCACCTGGCAAGGATGTTGGGCCTTTGTTGGTAGGCTATGAGGAGACATTAAAGATTTTTAAGGATGAAAACAGACGTAATTTAAGCCTTGTTATGGGAAGATGACTCTCCTGTAGCATAAATCAAAAATTAAAGAGAGACTAGAAGTGGGGATACCCTTTGGCTGGCAGTTATGATCCAAAAGAGAAAGAATGAGGCTTGAACCAGGGCAACAGCACCCGATGCGGAGAGATGTGGGTGCGCCAGCCCTGATCTCAGCACTGCTACTTACCTGACCCATGTCCTTCGTCAGAGCAGTTAAATCTCTCAGTTTCCCCCTCTGTCAAAGGGGATTCATAATTACCTGCTAGGTCTCCTTCCCAAGATTTTTATGAGATGTGTAATCATAGAAATCATGCAAAATGCTTTACAAATAAGTACAAGGAGTTATTAACAGTAATGATGATGATAAAGTCTCTACCAATGGGAGGGAAGGAAGCCAGAGACAACTGTGTGCCCAGCAGTGCAGAGATGGGCAGGCAGGCCTTGCCCTTGTCTAAGCACTTTGACCTTTAAGTCATTTGAAGCTCTTATTAAGTCCCTTAACACATAATTCAGACAAATCCTAAATCAACCGCCCCAGCTTTGTCTTACTCTTTTGGGCTTTGAGCTAGCCCTTTAGAACACTAGTGTGTCTTAGCTCATGTATTTTCCCAATAGGCACACTTTCTAAAAACTGGGAGTATTTAGAAAGTAACAGAAAAATCCACATCTCACCTGAAGCTTAATGTCTATAGGCAAATGAGAAAATAGTACAGATTTTCTTATTAAGCAAATGGGCCCTCTTCCCCGACTGGGGAAAAGGCAGTAACACAAAATGTAGATCCTTGGGGACAATTATGACAGGGTATTATGCTGAATGTGTATTTGATTCTTTTCTGGCAGGCAAAGGTGGCTATGAGAGGTGATGCTCTACTGCCTTTTAAGGGATACATGTGGCTTTGGCATGAAGCCCTAAGGAGAATTCAACAGGGATCTCCATGGAGTTCTCCACTCACCTTCCATTCATCTTTCCCTCCACCTGCCCCAAGACCCCTGTCAAATCTCACTACGCTGATGGACAGTGACTGTAATGGGATTGGGGGGGGGGGGGAACCTGATGAAGGGGGTAGTGTAATCACCATAATATTACTCATTTAACTGTAGATTAATGATATCAAAATAAACTTATAAAAAAAAAAGACCCCTGCCAAGCCTCTCTCTCAAGGTCCGGTGCTGATTATACATTCTCCCATAAATAACATGAAGAAACCTCAGGCTCCAAATGCTCCAAACCACAATCATTGGCCCCAAACCTGCTCCTCCTCCTTTGCTGTCTCCATAAAAGCCTGTCCAAACCCTCTCTCCCAGGTCACAGTCAACTTCTACCCCTCCTCCTCGTTAGTCCCAGAGCCCACCCAGTCCTCAGGTCCTGGCATTTCCCAAGTTGCCCCCCAAGCCCACGTGGCTGTCTGTAGCAGGGACCCTGCCAGGACAGAGGGGTCCTGACACACACCCTGTTGCTCTTTGTCTGCCACGCCACAGACTCCCTTGGCTAACCTCAGCTTGAAGACAAAGACAGACAAGGAACAGAACGGCTCCAACCCAGCCTGCATCAGACCTGATACTAAAACCAGGAGTGCCAAACAGCTGTGCAATGGCCTGTTGATTTATGGGGAGACCAGAAAACCTGGGCATTAATTAGGATCATTACATTCCTTAATAATGAGATTCAATTGACTTATAACCAGTTATAATCTCACTGTCTTCCCTCTTCATTGTTCATCATACTTACTCATTTTTACAGTTGCCAAGTTATAAGATATGCTACAGCTTTGAACGAGAGGAGGGATTTACTGTGTCCTACTAGTCTGCGTGATACAAAGTAAAATTTAAAGTGTTAAGAGTGAGTGAGAAAGCCAGTGTTATTGTCCCCAACTCACAGTCTCCAGATCCCAAGAAATCCCTGGTCATGGAGAAAGCAAGGACAGCCATTTCATTCTGCAGCCATGGTGACCAGACTTCTCTCTGTGGCTCAGGTCTCCTCAAGCAGTTTGGTTCACAATGTGTTTCACAGTGACAGGCCACGAGCCCCAGGCCTTCTTAGCTATGCAAAGTCTACTATGAGAGAACAGTCTTCCATGGCCAAAATCACCACCATCAGCATCACCAGCACCAGCACCACCACCGCTTTTCTCCAATATGCTGTGTGTTGAGAAAGCTATTTACAACCTTGGGCCTCCACTTTCTGGTATGAGACAGTTTAGTTAGAATAGCTTCTACCTCCATAACACACAGGCTCACACGCAGAAAGTGCTCAATTCAGATTAGCAGCTCGTGGTACTAATCATCACAGTACGTCACACCAAAAATTACCCAAATTCAAATCTTCTACCCCACCAAAGGGCTTCGCATTACAGTGCAGTTTCTCTCTTCCTGGCAAGCCTCACCTATTTGGTTTAGAAGAGGAGATTGAAACAAGCAACCATTTCACACCTCAGATAGAACCCTCCCCACTACATATGGGGGTATCTAGAGGCTGCCTCCCCAGCCGGAGTAAATCACAACTGCCTCCCGTCAATCATCATCTCATATACACAGCATTATATGCATAGACAATGATGTTGGAGAAAGGTTATCTTCACAGCTACTATAATAATCTCTTTGTGAAAGACCCTGAATTTTTGTTTTAGAAGAAATAGGAGACAAGGTATTTCAGCCAAGGGGGGAGGACCCCCAAAAGCATGTGCAACTAAAAATAAATGCTTGCTCTGCTGCCTCCTAGAGAAGATGGATTTGTGTGGCTGAGGGAATTTTGTGTTCCTGAACTCCTAGTTGTCTTGGCTCTATAAATCTGGACACACAACCTGGGAAGGAAGATTTTGCTTTGCTCAATAAAGAGATGAAGAATTTGGAGTTCCCCCAAAGAAAACCTAGGAGGAAAACCCTAGGAGAGATGGAGGCTTCACCATGGAAGGAGAAGAGAGGAGGGAATCCCAGAAGTGACAGGAATTCGATGAAAAACTTCCTCTAGTATTTGGATATAACATGGGAGAGTCGTTGCTTCTATCTGCCTGCAGCTTGGAGCCAGGTAAAAAAAAAAAAAGCAGAGTGAGAGACCAAGATAAAATCTATAAGATATGTAGTGAGGCCAAATTAAAATAAGCTCACTGAGTCCTTTTCACAGCTTAACTCATCAATGACAATTTATAAATTAACACTGTAGTAGTTTATCTATCCTAAGATGCTCATTTCTTCACACTGTAATATCTTTGCTGTAAGGATTCATATTATAATTGATGGTGTGTCAGTATTAAACGGTGATGTTTATTTTTTCTTTCTTAAAGGTAAGGACAAGAATGATCTGTCTTAGAATCAGTACCATCTCAGATTTTTTTTAAGTATGGCAGTTGCTTCAACATACATGTCAGTGAGTTCAACTTTCCAGACCATGTTTACCAATACTGTTGCCATCTTTATGGTCACAGTGTTAGATTCCAGACCAGCTAAGACTAGTGCTACTAATTTTTCATTTAAATTGACATCCCTTAGAGTTCAGAGTTCCTTTATGCTCTAACATGTACCAGACCACAGAACAGAGGCAAATTTTATTTTACCTGCCACCTTTGCCACAAGCTGATTAGCCAGCTGACAATGTGCTTTGATTAACTCACTGGATCATAAATATTTTGAATCTTTCCACTTTCTTACCACACAAAGAAAGGTAATACAGAACACTGCACCTCCATAAGCAAGTATTTTTAAGTCCAATTAGATAATTTCCTCTCTCTCCATAAGACTTACTGTCCATTTCCCATTAGGTGAAGGATACATATATGATTTTCATTCTGTATTTTTCTTCTCAAAGAAGAGACTTGAGTTTCCTGATTACATCTTAGCCTAGTGAAAACTCTGGAGACAAAAAGTCCAATACAAGGTCTTTAGTGGAACAAGGAGCATGGCACAATGAGACCCTTCCTCAGTGATGCTGGCAACTTTAGTAAACACTCCCAAGCACACAGCCCACACACACACATGACTGGTGTATTAGAATTTCTTGTTAAGCACCACAACTTTTGTATCTAGGTAGACATAGAGAAAAAACACTCAGTGTGCATGGTTGAGGAAATCGCTGGCATCTGTAACACATGAGCAGGAATTAGAGTTAGTCCTGTAGAAAGTCTGCAAAGGATGCAACAAAGAGAAAAAGGAGGCCGGAGGAATTTCTCCCAACCTCGCTGTTTCAGTGACTGAGACAAGATCAGCAATAGCTAGACTCCGTGGACCACTCACGACGTGCCAGCCTCTCATACCCAGGATCACTGTGGCCCCTGACAAGCCTGTAAGGAAGGTTGCGCTGTCCAAAAGGCTACATCATGTGCCCAAGGTCACAGGTTCAGCAAACGTGGGGCTGAGATTCAAACCTAGGATGTAGCCAGAGCTCCTGCTGTCACCCTTCCTGTCCAGTTGCCTCTCCTTTTTAGGCTTCGTCTCTATTTTCCAGCCCTCCAAAGAGTTCTTCAGCTCCCTATGTTTCGGCGACTTCTCAGAATGAAATTACAGCTGCATCGCCCATCTCTAGGTGGTGAGTCACCTTCTCCTTCAGCATCTCACCTTGTATTCCCCATTCAGTGCTGACAGGGAGCACCAGTCCTTCCTTTCTGAAAATATCACCAAGCCATCCTCAAGGAAAAAGCAATGCGGACATTCTACTTCTCCTATGACTCCCTGGAGAGAGTTTAATCCCTGTAACCTTGGGGCTATTTAAAAAGAGCCAGTCCTCAGATTGTGTCAGTTGGTGACAGCCAGCATTTTGTCTAATGGGCCCGAGGGCAGACATGGTTTGAAGTGGGGAAGGGCAACATCTGGCCAGTGTTTAAAAAGCAAATGGGATTTCTCAATCATTATTATTCATCAACAGTATACAGAGGCATGTTTTCCCTGCATTGTTGTTTACAGGCAAAAACAAACCCCAAACACAAATACTCAAAATCTACATTGTTTTTCTGATGAGCTAGCAAGACGCCACTTTATGGCAGAGAACTGAAAGACCCCAATCTGAGTTTTATGACACCAAAAATAAAATATTAGAGTACAATTAAGAAATAAATTAATAAAACTAGAAAAAGAAGAACAAATGAGGCCCAAAGTCAGTAGAAGGAGGGACATAATAAAGATTAGAGAGGGAATAAATAAAACCGAGAAGAATAAAACAATAGAAAGAATCAATGACAGCAGGAGCTGGTTCTTCGAGAAAATAAACAAAGTAGATAAACCCCTAGCCAGACTTATCAAGAAAAAAAGAGAATCTACACACATAAACAGAATCAGAAATTAGAAAGGAAAAATCACTATGGACACCACAGAAATACAAAGAATTATTAGAAAATTCTATGAAAAATTATATGCTAACAAACTGGATAACCTAGAAGAAATGGACAGCATTCTAGAAAAATACAACCTTCCAAGGCTGACCCAGAAAGAAATAGAAAATCTGAACAGACCAATTACCAGCAAAGAAATTGAATTGGTAATAAAGAAACTACCTAAGAACAAAACCCCTAGACCAGATGGCTTTACCACTGAATTTTATCAAACATTTAGTGAAGACCTAATACCCATCCTCCTTAAAGTTTTCCAAAGAGTAGAAGAGGGAATACTTCCAAACTCATTCTATGAGGCCAGCATCACTCTAATACCAAAACCAGACAAAGACACCACAAAAAAAGAAAATTACAGACCAATATCCCTGCTCAATATAGATGCAAAAATACTCAACAAAATATTAGCAAACCGAATTAAAAAATACATCAAAAAGATCATCATCATGATCAAGTAGGATTTATTCCAGGGATGCAAGGATGGTTCAACATTCTAAAATCCATCCACATCATCCACCACATCAACAAAAAGGACAAAAACCACATGATCATCTCCATAGATGCTGAAAAAGCATTTGAAAAAATTCAACACCCATTCATGAGAAAAACTCTAAACAAAATGCGTATAGAGGGCAAGTACCTCAACATAATAAAGGCCATATATGACAAACCCACAGCCAACATTATAATTAACAGCGAGAAACTGAAAGCTTTTCCTTTAAGATTGGGAACAAGACAAGGATGCCCACTCTCCCCACTTCTATACAACATAGTACTGGCGGTCCTAGCCACAGCAATCAGACAACACAAAGAAATAAAAGGCATCCAGATTGGCAAGGAAGAAGTTAAATTGTCCCTGTTGGCAGATGACATGATATTGTACATAAAAAACCCTAAGAATCCACTCCAAAACTACTAGATCTAATATCTGAATTCAGCAAAGTTGCGGGATACAAAATTAATACACAGAAATCTGTGGCATTCCTATATACTAATAATGAACTAGCAGAAACAGAAATCAGGAAAAATCTATTTCATTCACAACTGCATCAAAAGAATAAAATACCTAGGAATAAACCTAACCAAGGAAGTGAAAGACCTATACTCTGAAAACTACAAGACACTCATGAGAGAAATTAAAGAAGATATCAATAAACAGAAACACATCCTGTGCTCATGGATAGGAAAAATTAATACTGTCAAAATGGCCATCCTGCCTAAAGCAATCTACAGATTTAATGCAATTCCTATCGAAATACCAACAGCATTCTTCAATAAACTAGAGCAAATCATTCTAAAATTCATATGGAACCACAAAAGACCCCGAATAGCCAAAGAAATCCTGAGAAGGAAGACTAACACTCCCTACTTCAAGGTCTACTACAAAGCCATAGTAATCAAGACAATTTGGTACCGGCACAAGAACAGATCCATAGACTAATGGAACAGACTAGAGAGCCCTGATATAAATCCAACCATATATGGTCAATTAATATATATAAAGGAGCCATGGATATACAATGGGGAAATGACAGCCTCTTCAACAACTGATATTGGCAAAACTGGATAGCTACATGCAAGAGAATGAAACTAGATTACTGTTTAACCCCATACACAAAAGTAAACTCGAAATGGATCAAAGACCTGAATGTAAGTCATGAAACCATAAAACTCTTAGAAGATAACATAGGCAAAAATCTCCTGAATATAAGCATGAGCAACTTCTTTCTGAATGCATCTCCTCGAGCAAGAGAAACAAAAGCAAAAATGAACACATGGGACTACATCAAACTAAAAAGCAAAGGACACCATCAACAGAACAAAAAGGCATACTACAGTATGGGAGAATATATTTGTAAATGACATATCCAACAAGGGGTTAACATCCAAAATATATAAAGAACTAGAACTCACACACCTCAACACCCAAAAAGCAAATAACCCGATTAAAAAATGGGCAGAGGATATGAAGAGACAATTCTCCAAAGAATAAATTCAGATGGTGAACAGACACATGAAAAGATGCTCCACATCACTAATCATCAGGGAAATGCAAATTAAAACCACAATGAGATATCACCTCACACCAGTAAGGATGGCTAGCATCGAAAAGACTAAGAACAACAAATGCTGGTGAGGATGTGGAGAAAGGGGAACCCTCCTACACTGCTGATGGGAAAGCAAGCTAGTTCAACCATTGTGAAAAGCAATATGGAGGTTCCTCAAAAAACTAAAAATAATTACCATTTGACCCAGGAATCCCACTCCTTGGAATTTACCCAAAGAATACGACTTCTCAGATTCAAAAAGTCATATGCACCCCTATGTTTATCACAGCACTATTTACAATAGCCAAGATATGGAAGCAACCTAAGTGTCTATCAGTAGATGAATGGATAAAGAAGAGGTGGTACATATACACAATGGAATACTATTCAGTCATAAGAAAGAAACAAATCCTACCATTTGCAACAACATGAATGGAGCTGGAGGATATTGTGCTCGGTGAAATAAGCCAGGCAGAGAAAGACAAGTGCTAAATGATTTCCCTCATTTGTGGAGTATAACAACACAACAAAATTGAAGGAACAAAATAGCAGCAGACTCACAGACTCCAAGAAGGGACTAGTGGTTACCAAAGTGGAGGGGAGTGGGAAGGTGGGTGGGGAGGGAGGGAGAAGGGGATTGAGGGGTCTTGTGTTTAGTACACATGGTGTAGAGGGTCACAGGGAAAACAGTGTAGCACAGAGAAGTCAAACAGTGAATCTGTGGCATCTTACTACACTGATGACAGTGACTGCATTGGGGTATGGGTTTGGACTTGATAATATGGGTAAAAGTAGTCACCACATTGTTTTTTCATGTGGAACCTTCATAAGAGTGTATATGAATAATACCTTAATAAAAAATTAAATAAATAAATATTAAAGCATAATAGCTATGGACCTAAACACTTATTATTCACTTATAAAGACAATGACCTTGGTGATTTACATTATTCAATCCTATCCTAATAACTTTCCATATGTAAAATTATTCCCCATTTTACAGATTAAAAAATAGAGATTAAGTCAGACCTAGTACTGCAGCTGCTCTGAGAAATGTTTGTCATCTGACTTTGGTCACTTTAGTACAGAAACTGAGAGTGTTTAATAACTTGAAGACATTTAACACAGCCATATCTAATAAGCAACATTTCATTTTCCTAGTAATTTATTTTTACTTTTTTATTTTACCAATGTATCACCCCACAGTGAATTAGAAATTGAAAAACAATCACAGATGTTTCTAGAAGCACTGTTTCCCCCAAAAAACTCTTCCTTTAGAATGATGGTCAAATTGGTAGAAAAAATAGGTTCAAATTATCCTAATTTACCATTTAATGACTAATTCTTCTTCAAAGTGGCTAGATATCCAGGTTGTCTGGTGGGGCCCAGGTACCTATATTATGCAAAGCTATAAAAATTGTAAGGTCTGGGAAGGTAATTATACTATCATCCCTGTGACCAACTTATATATTATGATTGAGAATTTTTGTGCCCCTTTATCTCCCTCACCCTTCCCACCTCAATGCCTCCCAACCACCAGTCACTTCTCAGTGTCTATGAGTCTACTGCTATTTTGTTCATTTGTTTTGTTTTGGTTTTAGATTCCACAAATAAGTGAAATCATATGGTATTTGTTTTTATCTTCCTGGCTTATTTCATTTACCATAATACTCTCTAGGTCCATCCACATTGCAAATAACAGGATTTGTTTCTTTTTTATGGCTGAATAATATTCCATTGTGTATATGTACCACCTCTTCTTTATCCATTCATCTATTGATGGATATTTTGGCTGCTTCCCTATCTTGGCTATTGTAAATAATGTGGCAATAAATATAGGGGTGTATATATCTTTTCAAATCAGGGATTTGTTTTCTTTGGATAAATCCCTAAAAATTGAATTACTGGATTGTATGGAATTTCTATTTTTAGTTGTTTGAGGAAACTTCATGCTGCTTTCCATAGTGACTTTGCCAATTTACGTTCCCAACAAAAGAGCAAGAGGGTTCCTTTTTCTCCACATTCTCACCAACACTTGTTATTTCTTGTCTTTTGGATACTGGCCATTCTAACTGGTGTAAGATGATATCTCATTGTGGTTCTCATTTCCATTTCTCTGATGATTAGTGATGTGAAGCATCTTTTCATGTGCCTCTTGTCCATTTGTATTTCTTCTTTGGAAAAAATTCTATTCAGTTCCTCTGCTGATTTTTTTAACCAGTTTATTTGATCTTTGGTGTTGAAACATAGGCGTTCTTTATGTATTTTGGGTATTAACCACTTATCAGATAAATCATTTACAAATATATTCTCTGAAACTGCAGACTGCCTTTTTGTTCTGTTCATGGTGTCCTTTGCTGTACAGCTTTTTAGTTTGATATAGTCCTACTTGTTCATTTTTTGTTTCCTTTGCTGAAGGAGATGTGTCCAGAAAAAAATTGCTCATGATTATGTTCATGAGATTACTGTCTGTTTTCTTCCAAGAGTTTTATGGTTTCATGTCTTACATTTAGGTCTTTAATCCTTTTCGAGTTTACTTTTGTGTATGGAGTTAGACAGTAATCCAGTTTCATTCTCTTGCATGTAGCTGTCCAGTTTTCCTAATACCAGTTATTGACAAGACTGTCTTTTCCCCATTGTATTTTTATGTTTCCTCTATCATATATTAATTGGCAATATATGCAGGGGTTTATATTTGGGCTCTCTATTCTGTTCCATTTATCTATGAGACTGTTCTTATGCCAGTACCATACTGTATTTAGTATGTAGCTTTGTAGTTTAGCTTGAAGTCAGGGAGTGTAGCAGCCCCAGCTTTGTTCTTCTTACTCAGGATAGCTTAGGCTATGCAGGATCTCTTGCAGTTCTATATGAATTTAAGGATTATTTGCTCTAGTTCATTGAAAAATGCTGTTGGTGATAACAGATTGCATTGAATCTGTAAATTCCTTTGAGAAGGATGGCCATTTTGACAATATTAATTCTTCCTATCCATGAGCATAGGATAGATTTCCATTTATTTGTGCCTTCTTTAATTTCTTTCATCAGTTCCTTATAATTTCCAGAGAACAGGTCTTTCACCTCCTTTGTTAGGTTTATTCATAGGTATTGTGTTCTTTTTGATGTAATTGTAAATGGAGTTATTTTCCTGATATTTCTTTCTGCTAGTTCATTATTAGTATATAGGAACACAACAGATTTCTGTGTGTTGATTTTGTATCCTGCAACTTTGCTGAGTCCAGTTATTACTATTTATAGTTTTTTGGTGGAGTCTTTAGGGTTTTCTATATATAGTATCATGTCATCTGCAAACAGTGACAGTTTTAGCTCTTCCTTACCAATTTGGATGCATTTTGTCTCTTTATCTTGTCTGATTGTCATGGCTAGGACCCCCAGTACTATATTGAATAAAAGTGGTGAAAGTGGACATCTTTGTCGTGTTCCTGATCTTAGAGGAAAAGTTTTCAGCTTCTCACCATTGAGTATGATGTTAGCCATAGGTTTGTCATATATGGCCTTTACTATGCTGAGGTATGTTCCCTCTATACACATTTTGTTGAGAGTTTTTATCATGAATAGATGTTGAATTTAATCAGATGCTTTTTCAGTCTCTATTAAAATGATCACATGGTTTTCATCCTTCTTTTTGTTAAAGTGATGTATCACATTGATTGATTTATGAATATTGTGCCATCCTTGTATCCCTGGCATAAATCCCTGGATTTGGTTTGCTAATATTTTGTTGAGGATTTTTGCATTTATGTTCATCAGGGGTATTGGTCTATAATTTTTCTTTTTTGTAGTGCCTTTGTCTGGTTTGGGCATTAGAGTGATGCTATCCTCATAGAATGAGTTTGAAAGTATTTCCTTCTCTTCTGCTTTTTAAATACTTTAAGAAGATGGGTATTAGCTCTTCTTTAAATGTTTGGTAGAATTCAGCTGTGAAGCCATCTGTTCCTGGACTTTTGTTTGTTGGGAGTTTTATGATTACCAATTGAATTTCATTACTGATAATTGGACTGTTCAGATTTTCTGTTGCTTTTTGGGTCGGTCTTGAAAGGTTATACTTTTCTAGGAGTTTGTCTATTCTAGGTTGTCGAATTTATTAGCATATAATTTTTCATAGACATCTCTAATAATTCCTTATATTTCTGTGGTATCAACTGTAATGATTCTTTTTCACTTCTGATTTTGTTTATTTGTGTCCTCTTTTTTCTTGATAAATCTGGCTAGGAGTTTGTCTATTCTATTTCTTTTCTCAAAGAACCGGACCTTGGTTTCATTGAATTTTTCTATTGTTTTATTCTGTATTTTATTTACTTCTGCTCTGATCTTTATTATGTCCCTCATTCTATTAACTTTGAGTTTTGTTTGTTTGTTTTTTTCTAGTTTCTTTAGTTGTGAGTTTAGATGGTTTATTTGGGATTGTTCTTGTTTGTTTAGGTATTGCTATGTACTTTCCTCTTAGAACTGCTTTTGCAGAGTCCCACATATTTTGAACTGCTTTATTTTTGTATTGCTTGATCTCTACTTTGATTTGTTCATTTATCCATTGATAATTTAGAAGCAAGTTGTTTAGTCTCCATGTGTTTGTGGGGTTTTTTTATTTTCTTCAAGTAATTTATTTCTAGTTTGATACCATTGTTATCTGAGAAAATGCTTGATACAATTTCAATCTTTTTTAATTTATTGAGGCTCTTCTTGTGTCCTAATAGGTGATCTATTCCGGAGAACATTCCGTGTGCTCTTAAGAAAAATGTGTATCCTGCTGCTTTTGGGTGGAATGTTCTGTATATGTCTGGTAAGTCCATTTTATCTTGTGTGTTGCACAGCGCCTCTGTTTCCTTATTTATTTTCTGTCTAGCTGATCTGTCCATTGATGTAAGTAGTATGTTAAAGTCCCCTAATATAATTGAGCTGCAGTCTATTTTTCCCTTTAGTTCTGTTAGTGTTTTTTTTACATATTTAGGTGCTCCTAGGTTGGGTGCATAGATATTTTAAATTGTTATGTCCTCTTGGACTGACCTCTTTATCATTATGTAAGGTCCTTCTTTGTCTCTTGTTATTTTCTTTGTTTTGAAATCTATTTTGTCTGATACAAGTACTGCTATTCCTGCTTTTTTCTCCCTATTATATTGCATGAACTATCTTTTTCCCGCCCTTCACTTTCAGTCTGTGTACGTCATTAGGTCTGAAATGAGTCTCTTATAGGCAGCATATAAATGGGTCTTCTTTCTTTATCCAACTTGCACCCTGTCTTGATTCGTGCATTCAGTCTATTCACATTTAAGGTAGTTATTGATGGGAATGTACTTATTGCCATTTTATTAATTGTTTTCTGGTTGTTTTGTAGTTCCTTTATGATCCTTTCCTTCTCATACTCTTCTCTTGTTAGTTAATGATTTTCATTAGTATTGTGCTTAGATTTTTTTTTAAATTTTGTGTTTCTCTTCTAGGCTTTAGGTTTGTAGTTACCATAAGATTCATAGGTAGTTTTCTAAATATAAAAAAGTCTATATTAAGCTGATGGTCACTCTGTTTCAAACACAATCTAAAATTACTTCTTTTTTGTTCTTCCTCCTCCACACTCTATGTCTTAGATCTCTTAATCTACATTTTTTTGTGTGTGTGTATCCCTTATCTTATTCTGTGTATGGTTAATTTTAGTACATTTTTTAACATCATACTTGCTTAGTAATTGCTCTACTACTTTTACCATGGGTTTATTTTCGCTGATGAAAAATATTTAGGCTTAAGAACATTTTCATCTACAGAAGTCCATTTAACATGTCCTATAAGGCTAGTTTAATGGTGATGAATTCTTTTAACTTCATCTGGGAAACTTTTAATCTCTACTTTAATTCTGAATGATAACCTTGCTGAGTAGAGGATTCTTGGTTGAAGGTCCTTCTGTTTGAATACATTAACTATTTCATGCCACTCCCTTCTGGTTTGTAAAGTTTCTTCTCAAGAAGAAATTTGCTGAAAGTCTTACAGGGTTGCCTTCATAAGTAGTTTTTTGCCTCTCTCGTGCTGCTCTCAATACCCTCTCTTTATCCTTAATTTTGTCATTTTAATTATTACATGTCTTGATGTTGTCTTCCTAGGTTTCCTTTTGTTAGGAGCTCTCTGTGTTTGATGAACTGTTTATTTCCTTCCCCAGATTAGGGAAGTTTTCAGCAATTATTTCTTCAAAGACACTTTCTACCCCTTTGTCTCTCTCTTCTTCTTCTGGTGTCCCTATTATGTGAATATTGTTTCATTTGAAATTGTCACACAGCTCTCTTAGCATCCTCGTGATTCTAGAGATTCTTTTTTCTCTCTGTTCCTCAGCTTCATTGTTTTCCTGTTCACTAGTTTCCATCTCACTGATTATCTCCTCTCTTGAAGCAATCTATTATTCATTCCCTCCACTGTATTTTTCATTTCATTTACTGTATTCTTCAGCTCTAAGTGGCTTTTTTTTTCAGCTATTGTATCTCTTTGTTGAAGTCCTCCCTTAGATCTTCTTTTTTGCAGATAATTAAGCATACTTGTGACTTTTACTTTGAAATCTTTATCCAGAAGATTGGTGATCTCCACTTCATTTAACCCTCTGTCTGGTGTCTCCTCATTTTGTCAGGGTTTCTGTGTTTCTTTCTTTGTATTAGATAGATCCTCTATGCTTCCTGGTCTAGAAAGTAATGGCTTTATAAAGAAGATGTCCTGGAGGGTCCAGAAGCTGAAGACATTTTGTTCACCTGTGCCTGGTTCTCCTTTGAGGTAGAGCCACAATTGTTGTTGCCTTCCTACTCTGCCATCTTTTTTGACAGAAGCCTGTTACCTGTCTTTTTATCATGAAGTGATAAGTGTTCCTCTTATAGTCTGGATACAAGTCCCTTGTCAAATATATGATTTGCACATCTTTGAGTAGTCCTTTCACTTTCTTAGGGTATCCTTAGAAGCACAAATGTTTTTAAATATGATGAAGTACAACTTACCAATCTTATCACTTGTGACTTTGGTGTCATATATAAGAAATCATTGCTTAAACCAAAATCATGAAGATTTAGTCTGGTGTTTCTTCTGGGAGTTTTATAGTTTTAGCTCTTACATTTAGGACTATGATGTACTTGCAGCTAAATTTTTGTGTATGATGTGAGGTAGGGGTTCAACTTCATCCTTTGCACCAGATAAACAGTTGTCCCAGCGATATTTGTGGAGGAGATAAATAATATTTTTTTGCAATAAAGAAAAAATCAGTAACAGGGTCCTCCTGTGCTATATTGGAGTCTGAGGCAAAAGAAAAAATTCAGTAATAGTAATTTGTCTTTATTTAAAATTTTGATATTTTCATCTCAATTACTAAGTTTTTAGGGCTTCTTTAAATCTGTCATCTGAAGCAAGTGCCTCAGGCACCTCACCCTAGTCTCAGACCTGATAACTCCTAAATTTGGCATACCCAGCCTTCTACATCCTCACTCCTACCTGCTCTTCTAATTACCTGTATCTTGTCCCACCATGCCTCACCTTTTATCACTAATAATACAGATTTGTTCATGTATTTCTGCACATGCCATGCTGTGTCAGGTGTCTGTCATTTTGATCATCCTCTTCATTTAGCTTGGAACACATATCCCATTTTCTATTGCTTAGCTTTTCCCCACCTAGATCAGGTGCCAACCTCCAGAAAGACTTCCTAGAACCTCCAGGTTGAGTTAAATAGTCTTCACCTGTGTTCCCACACTCCCCTGTTAGCATGTGTGCCCAGGAGTCTGGAATAGTGCAAGGCACTGATGAAGGGTATCTGGGAATTACCCCTAAAGGATAGCAGATTTGGAGGGCAGGGAAAGGCCCCTTTCTTCCAGAGCAATGCAATGCCTGGGGGACAGTGACCTTGAGTTTTCTGGGGCTGGACAGTAATGAAGGATTAATGAGCCCTTTAAAGTGAGTCCCCTTTCACTTGCCACTCTGGACCTCAGACAAAGGAAAAGGCAAGTTGACACATATCAAGTTTTAAAGGAGAAAGGAAATAAGGTTGTTTCCTAAGAGCTGAAGGATATATCAACAAATAAGAGCACAACACAAAACTCTACAAAGTCATCTTAAATAGATGAAATGATGTCCAAGGCCTATAAAATTTGCCTGCAACCTGACATATCTAGAGGTTTTCTAGATGTTTCCAATGTGGGAACATCCACATTAGAAAGAAGCATGTATCAGGCTTTTTTAATGCAATGTCATCAAGCATTCAAATCACACTGCTCATATCCCTCTTCTTTATTCCATAGCCCTCCAAAAACCTCTCTCTCAAATAAGGAGACTATTCAGTTTCTCACGTTGTTTTCTCACAAAGGGGAAGAAAACCATGATTGATAGGTAGATAAATAGGTGTATAGAGTACCTAACAAGAATATTTCATGTTGAAAATCAGTACATTTGACATCAGTAATTATTATTCCTCAGTCTTCTATAAGCATTGTTAGGCATGAATCTGCTTCCCGACGTCCAGCTTGAGCACTTGGAGTTTGTACACCCCCAAAGCTGAGGTCAAACGCCTGGGCTAGGGAGAAGTCACGAATGTCAGAACGGGTCAGAGGCCCCTTGGCAATCTGCCACCCAGTGGCCCCTGGACACATGCAGACACAGTGGTACCTCAGAGGGTCCTGTCTCCCTCATCCCCTTCTTGCCCAATTGATTGCTTGACCAAAATTCAGGACTTTACCTTAACCCATTTTCAATTTTCAAGGCTGGCCCATTATTCTTGACTGATTCTGCCAGTCACTCTATTCGATGTTAGAATAGAGTAATCACAGATCTGATAAACAGGCACGACCCAAGTGATAGATAAAAATGTTAAATGCACAGGCAGAGGAGTTCTTCTAAAACTCTGTTCCCCCCTTTTCCCTTGAAGTGCAGAGCATGGAACCCAACACAACATTACAGGTGTGGTCTAATCTGCACAACAGAGCATGACTCTCACCTCCCTCCCTTCGATTCTGTGCTCCTATTGACACAAGGCTAAGAACAAAATATTTCCCTACTCTGTCATGGCTCTTATTGCTGCCAGTGGAAGCACCACAATTATTTTTTTATTCTGCCAGTATTAAGTCATATCAGTCTATGTTGTTGGTTACTTTTGGACTCAAGTGGTAACTACTTGATTCCTGTTCAGTTCTGCAGCTTTTTAGACTGTGAATATGCTGAGCAATGTCTGGGGAAAAGTCTCAACCAAGAAAAGTCTCAGATTAACACAGTCCTACACCCCAGGCTCCGACTCACTCCACTCAAGCACTGCTCCATACCACAAGAGGCCCAGTAGCCAAAGCATAGGGGAAGTGTCTGAGTCACCAGGTGAGGAGGCTAAATCTAGCCCTAGTTCCAGCTTTAGAAGGTCCTCACATGGTGGTGTGAGCAGCATATAGTACAGCAGAATCTTTCTGCCTCTCTCTAGCTGTAAAAGAGGTTGTTCTTTGCACCCCAGTATCCATTCTCCCCTTTCTCTTAAGAACAGACCCCCATTTTTAGCAAAGCACATATGTCCACCTGGAATCAAGACACTTCCAGCTCCTTTACTGTTGGGAGTGGTCATGAGAAAACGTTCTGACCACTGATGGAAAAGGTTGTATTATGAGGGACTTTCAGGAATGTTCTTAAAGGGATGGGATGCATGATCTTCTGTCCTCACTTATGCTTGCCACCTGCCTAGAATGTGAATGTGATGACTGGCTTTCCATCCACTGGCTTTTCCAGCAACCTTCTGGGGACCATGCACTTGAAGCTAGAAGCCAACTCTAGAGGATCAAGGAGAAAGATTGAAGCCTCATCTCAAAGCCACCATACCAGGCCTAAACTGCTTCTAATGAGCTCCTGTAGGGAGAAGCAAATAAGCTTCCATTAAGCCACCCTCCAGGAGCCCCTTGCAGCTCTATTCAGCTGAAGTTACCCCTAGCTGCCTGGCATCATAAGACTCCTCTTTGCTATCCCTGTTTCTCCAGCTGCAAAATGAAACTACCAATATGATATGAAGGGGAAAAAAACAGCAGATATCCCGCTCCTCCGCCTTTACTCAGCACCCATCAGAGGCCAAGCATTGATAAGGCGCCAGGAATACGAAGGCCAAAGATACAAGGAATTCAGCCTGTGGATTTTGCCCCAAGACCATTGTTCATCTCACTCACTATTTCTTCCTTTTTTTCTTTCCACAAAAATAAATTAAGTACCATCAGAAGTGCCAACCCTGGGACTAGGGATACCATATTAAGCAAATAAAAATGCAAAGACAACAAATTTTTTTTTAGCGTAAGTATGCCCCATGCAATTATTTTTATATTAAAAAGGTAGTCAATGTTTACCTGAAATTCAAGTTTAACTGGGAGTCCTGTGTTTTACCTGATGACCCTCCCTAAGGCTACCATGGTGAATAAGATGGAAAGTTTTGGTCCTTCAAAGAGCTGCCTGCCTAGTGGAGGGGACGGCAAGTCAACCAGTGGGTAGCTCCATGTCATCACCGAAGGTCACATGAGCAACATGAGGAAAATAAAGCAGCCACAGTGTGACGGGAGGCTGTCAGGGAAGCCCCCCGGGGAGCTGACATTTCACCAGATAGCTACATGTTGAAATGGAGCCAGCCGAGCTAGGGAGGCTAAGTCCAGGTGGAAGAGCCAGCAAAAGCCCTCAGGGAGGAACGTGTTTGGAATGTTCTAGAATCCCAAGACCAGTGTGGTTGGGAGTGAGGAGGGAAAAGTGTACCCGAGCAGGGTCAGTAGAGCCTGCAGGTGATAGAAAGCCAGTGGATTTTATTGTAAGAGTGATGAGAAGCCATTGGAGGGCTATTAGCAGGAAGTGATACAATCCAATTTACTTATATTTTATTAATTTGTTGTAATTGTAAGAACAGTTAACATGAGACCTACCCTTTTAATAGACTTTTAAGTGCACAATACAGTATTGCTATCTATAGGCACAAAGTTGTACAGCAGGTCCCCAGCCCTTATTCCTCTTTTACCACTGAAACTTCAGGTCTGTTAATTAGCATTTCCCATCTCCCTCCCTCCCCAGCTCACGGGCCTCTCTCCTAATCTTCCTATCTACAAGTTTGACTATTTTCAGTGGAATCATGCAGCATTCATCCTTGTGGGACTGACTTATTTAACTTAGCTAATGTCCTCACGGCTCCTCCCTGCTGTCACCACAGCAGGCCCCCAGACTGCTGGTGGAGATGACGGTGGGCGGGCACAGAGGGAAGACGAGGAGGATTTCCAATAACACAGCTGGACTGGCAGAGGCCTGGGCTGGGGAACAGCAGAATTTCTGGTGAGAATGACTGGCTGGGTATGCGCTCTGGATGCACAGTAGAAAAGGCTAGTAAAGAGATTAGCTATGGGGGCTGCCGGAGAGAAGAGAATCAAATACGACTTCTCAGAATTAATCCTGAGTAACAGAGAAAAGGGGCTCTCACTGCCCAAAATGAGGACACTACTCCCGTAGGTGGGGTGGGGCAGGACCTTAAGCTGTCTGCCTTGGCCAAGTACCTTCCATTAAATATTCAAATAGAGATATTAACTATTCAAAGTTGCTTTTATTACCCCTAATTTACAGGAGAGAAAACGGAGGTCCAGAAAAGTTTTAAAAAAAGGGGGGGGGGCTCACACCCAAGTCTGTCCAGACCCAGCTTGTTTCACTAGACAATAATACTTTCAACCTCTCTACCTGTAGAGATGAGGCGAGCACCAAATGAGATCATAGATTTTAAACTATAATGAAAATGAAGGTGGGGCACTGTCTAAAGACAGGCCAGGACAAGGAACCCACCAGTCCAGAGAACAGATCGAATGTGTCCTGCTCTGCCTGGGAGCTGGGTCCACCACATGCCAGCACCAATCTCATTTCCCAAGTCAGGCTGTTCTGAAGCCAGGCTACGCAGCATCACAGCTGAATCCTTTACACTGCCTTCGCTGAATAATTGACCTCCATGTAGACAAAAATAGGTCCACAAGCTCCCCAAACATCAAGGGGCTGGTGCATCATTTACAGGGTGATCTCTGCCTCCCAGTACAGGGAAAGCAATGAGGCGTGGACACCTGCCAAGGCCGAGAAGGGCATCAGCTGGAATGGAGAGAAAAGGCCGCCCTGTGGAAGAGTGTGTCTGAGAAGCAAAGGCTCTTACTGAATTCTAGCAAGGCGGGGAAAGATGAGGGTCAGGCTTCCTCCATGCCGGGGTTGGAGCCAGGGAGGGAGAGCGTGAAGTTAGCATGTGTTTTGGAAGTCTAAGTAAAATATTATCCATGCCATGCTCTTCCTGATGGCTGAGTATGAGATCCAATTAATCAGTCCTGTCCTTCACATATCAGCATTTCCTCTGGCAAGAAGTATATTTAGCAAGTCACCAAGCATTTGGAGAGGGATGGAGGAAACAATGTAGGTTAGGGAAAAGAATCATAGGAAGTATCATTTTCTGTGCCTGGAATTCTTTCCTCTCCACCCCTTGAAAAAAATCCCTGTACCCTTTTGAAGAACTATCTCAAGAACCACCTCCTTCAGGAAGTCTTCCTTCAGGCAAGCTAAGTTTCCATTCTCATGAAGAGCTACATTTTGTAAGTGTTGGTCTCCTACACTGTGAGCTCCTCGGTAACAGGGACTCTGTCTAAATCTGTAATCACAAACACAATTCATGCCTAACACATAGATAATGTTTGTAGAATGAATGATGGAAACAAGACAAACACCATGATTTACAAGATCTTCTCCCCAGCCATTGCACGGAATATTGCCACTTTAAGGATCAACATTAATATGAGGAGAGGATGTCACAGTGTGTATGAAAGGAGCAGACACACAGTGGTTACTTGGCCAGATACTGTTAGAGTCATTCTGCACCTTGCTCTGTGTGAACCAGTACTTCCATTTATGACCACCTTTCAGCTTCAGGCCTTTGAGGTTTGGCACCTGGTTGGTGCTATAATGATCTGGCTCTTAACTGAGTGGTTGGGTCTTGAATCAGACAGGCATATTTTCAACGTAAGTCTCCAGCCCTGTCACTTAGGAACTGTGTGACCACAGTTTAGTAAGTTAACCTCTCTGAGCTTCAGCTTCCTTATTTGCAAAACAAGCACATTGGTGTTGCAGCAGTATTAATAGTACCTATCTCACTGTCATGTTGTAAATATTAAATGAGATAGCATGCATAGAGATCCTAGCACAGTATCTGGCACTTAGTAAGCATTGAATAAATGTTGGCTATTACTATTATTTTCACTTTAGTCCAAGATGTGTGGTTTATCCTGTCTCTGTACATGCCTTCTATTTCAGCTACAAGCACTGCATATCTGCAACTTGGCTCTGGAACTTGCTGTCTGGGAACCCAATATCCAGTGGGCAATCCCAGAATATGTTTGCTAACCACAGGCTCCATCCTGGTGGAGATAACCTATTTTCTATCTCTGGACACTTCTAAAGATCAGGATTAAAGATCTAATTTATCTTAAATTATTTTTAGGTTATCAATCTGTACTACTTTGAATGGAACTCCCTACAAAGACTAGACCATATAATGTCTCAACTTATATTTGGGTGATTCCTCATATACTTGATCCTAAAGGTACAATAATATTAGACTTTAAACAGCATTTACTCCATGCTTCCCACTTTCCTTAGTATTTTACATTTAGTCCTCAAAACAGCCTATGAAGTACCAGTATTGCTGCATTTTGCATCTGAGAAACTGAGGCACAGAAATGTATCTTTTATCTGAAGGTTGGTTTGTCTTACTGGGTTTAGGAGAACTTGTTATTGGGGGCCAAATAGTAAGTTCACATCCACAGGAAATGGAAAACATCATCATCCCTAAAAGGTCAAAACTTTTCCAGTTTTAAACTTTGAGAAAGAGACAGGTTCTGGTATAAAAAAACCAAGCCTGATAACGCAAAGCTTCTGAGCTCACTCTCTCCTGCTAAGATTTTGATGTATCTAAGCATACTTGAAAGATGGTGGGAAAAATTTCCCTTTGCCTCAAAGAAGTGTGTGGATGGGGCTAAAGCAGGAAGACAGCCTGTGGGGAGCCCGAGGTTGCTATTAGATAGCAGGTACCTTATAAACCAAAATATTAAGTGGTACACGGCTGTCTGTGATTAATTCCTTTCTGTGATCTGGGAGCTCTGCTAACTATACCATGGGAAATGAAGGAGTGGATTTAGGTGCATCTTGGACACATGAAAATAAGATCCATGATCTCTGAAGACAGTTTTGTTTGAAGCAGGAATAACGAGAGGCCAAAGGGGTGGGTGCATCTCAGAAAGAACCCTACCGTACCCTGGGGACTCCCTAGTCCATTGCAACCAAGGCGGATGACGATTAGATAGCATTAAAGGCTCTGATGCATTTCTTCACCTGCCTAAAGGTGAGTGAGGCCCACAGGAGAATGAAAATGGAGGAACCTTTCAGCCAAATCTGCACACCGCTCTAGGTCAGGATGGTAGGGTCCCAGGGGAAGAAAGAAAAATAAATTCCTTCATCTGGAAAATAAATACCAAATGTCAAGTAATCATATGTACTGCATGAGTGAGTAAGGGAGGTTTAATTCTCTAATTATTACCTCTAGTTTTCCCATGGAGATAACTAGCAAGTTGGTGGGAAGAGATAATCAGGGCATAAATATTGTGTCTCCTTGGCTTCTCTTACTTAATGAAATAATAAAAAGTATTTACCCTTAAGTATTTATTTCTGGTTAAAAAAAAACTTGAAGCAATGTTTTTATCTTATGCTCGATTCAAAACAAATCCACAGGGATTTACTAAGCAGCTACTATGACACTGTTCAATACTAGGGTTTTAGAGCTCAATAGGATGAGCTCGGCTCAAAAATCACTAATTCTGAACCCCCCCCCCAAAACACATTTTAAGAAATGTTACAGCTCAAATAGGTTTTTAGTAGATACCTTCATTTACAATATTCACACCAAGAGTCTATGATTTCACTAATATTCACTTATGTTCTATTTGAAAGCAAACTATATTTACTAATTAACTATTAGCTTCTCGATTTTGTATTTAAAATTCCCAGTAAAAGTTTTTTTCAAGGGATAAACTATGTGCTCATACTGAATAAATACAATCCCAGCAAAAATTTAGGTGTTCATTCAGCAATCATATATATACTGAGTGCCTGCTGTGTGTCAGGCATTGTTTGGAGTACTTAGAATAAGATAGTGAACAAAATGTCAAAAGAAAAAAAGAAAAATTCCAGTAGCCTGAATTCTAGTGGTAAAGTCACAACAAATGTACAAGAAAATAATAAATAATCATATTATATATTATAAGATGATGCATGTTTTAGAAAAAGGAAAGCAAGGTAAGAAATATCCAAGGAGATATTTGGGGGGTGGGGTACATGTGGGGAAGGTGAGCTGTAATTTAAAATAGAGGGTTCGGCACAGAGTGCATGGGGAAAGTGCCAGTTAAAGGAGGTAAGAGTAAGCCATTGGGGTATCAGTGGTGTGAGCATTCTAAGACAGGAACCCTAAAGCATGCCTGGAGTGTCAGGGGAACAGCCGGACCCGGTGCAGCAGGACAGAAGCTAAGGACAGAACTGTGGATGACCCAGAGAGATGGCTGAGGAAGAGATGGTGAAGTCATGCTGGACATTGGAAAGACACTGCTTCTACTCCCAGGGAAATGGAGAGCCTTGGAGGATTTCAAACAAAGGAATGACAAGAAAATGAAATGGATCATTTTTCCCAGGCTGTGAACTTTAATTCAGCCTTCCTAAAATATTCAGCCAGCTTCCTGGAATATTGAAAATACCTGAAGCAGCTTCCAGGATCACCTCTGGGCTACAGCAAAGGTCCAGGAACCCCCAAAAGGTTGGGAACCATTTGCTTTATAAAGGTGAAAATGAAGACCCAAGGTGAGCAATGACCAGCAGCGGACTAGCCTATGGAGTGTGTCTTTCAATGCCCAGATCAAGGCAACCCCCAACTCTAGAAGCCCTCCGTGCTCCCCTCCCCAAGTGGGAGGAGATGGCTGCCAGCTGCAGACCATCATAGGGGTGGAAGGGCTGTGCCACTCCCATGCATGGCCATGGCTGCTGTCCTTGGTGGAGCCGTTAGTGTGGGCCAGGCACTTGACCTCTGTAATCCCTTAATTTCTCAGCAACCCCTGAGGCAGGTACAATAGTTATTTCTATTTCACAAGTGAATACATGGAGCCTCAGAGAAATTCAGGAATTTTCCTAGAATCTCAGATAGTGAGCGACAAAGCTGTACTCTACAGAGCCTTGAAAGTCATCCCGTTGCACAGACAGCAGGAGACCAGGGTTCAAGCCCATTTTCAGCTATGAAAAAATGCTAAAGCAGCAGGGAGATCACCATGTTTGGTTACACTCAACCCCCAGGACTGAGATCAGTACTGAGCCCAGAGGGGTTGGTTAGTGGATATTTGCTGAGTGAATGAATGATGTCCCCTGTGAGACTCAAGTTCCTTATGCATAAAACTGCATGCAAAATTTGAAGTAGGTAAAGGAGAAAGTGCTTTATGAGGCAGGAAGGCCTAAATAATGGCTATTCCAAATCTGAGATGCTATAATTTGACCTTTTGTTACTGTTATTTCCATGCCTTTCCTCTCCTAAGAGCGATAAGCAAGCGATCATGTCTGATGGAACATTGTGCCATGAAGAAATAATCAGGAAAAGGGCTTAGTTTGGGAGGAGGATAGAAAGTGAACTGAACATTTAAATCAGAATAACTATGTATCCTTTGCAAAGCACCTGCATAACTATAGGACCTGGTCCTTTAAAAAGCAACAACAAAAAGTTGTCACTCAGGAGCCTGAACTCCTCTCTGCAACTCAGGACTTCGCACTGGCAGCTCATTCTCCTGCATCACCCATATCAACTGGCAAAAGCAACTACGAAAATCAATGGACGCTACATGCTGGATGGGGAGAGACTGCAAAACAGAGGATTATCCCCCCTCAGGAGGAGAAGGGATAAAGGGGAATTGGTTGAGGGTATCAAGCCAATCCTTTCATCACAACCCAGGAGAGGGAAGGCTCAGAGCCTACAGGGGGCAGCTTGCCATTCTTGGAGCACAGAGTCCCTTGAGGATGATTTCTTTTGACTGAAGAGGATGCTGGAGCTGCTTTAGAGACCCAAACTGGCATCCTGATATTCTCTCCAAAATCACACTGTCAGCCTTCATGCTCTCTCGGAGTTACTTCTTTTAATGCCTGCCGTGGAGACGGACCCTGGCCCTTGTCCCCAGCGCAACACCCTTTGTTGCTGCCGCAAATTGTGCACAAGGACCCTTTCTTCCTCCATGGAGAAGACTGGGCACTCACAGCAGTCATGGCTCTATACACAGCTGATTCACAGCCTCGGTCTGTGGGGCTGCCCCAGGGCCCAGTGCCTCTAGCCATCTTCCTTCATCCCCCCAGGTCCTTTGGGACTGACCCCCGGACCATCTGCGCAGCCTGCCTCCTTGGGCCCATCCTTTCTGAATTCCCAAGCAGTTCCCCAAATCCCTCTGTTTTCAGGGGTACTGGGAGTTTTAAATCAAATATAGGAAAATATGTGGACATAGAAGTAATGATTATGAAGGAGGACTCTCACCATTCTCACACCACACCTTGCGGGGCCACACAGGAAGCACCAGGGTCAGTGAGGAGACAGCAGGAAGAGGGGGGGATTGTGGCCAAGTCCCTTTATTGGGGTTTCCAGAGGAACGACCAGGAAGGCTGAATAAGCAGGCATAGGTTGGGTTGGAATAATTTCAGTGGGTTCTGGGACATAAAAGCCAACCCTAATAGTATGGCACCTGCCTCTAGGGTGATTAGGGTAGGTGGATAGGGGCCTGGAGTGTGAAGGCCTGATAAAGGAGATGGTTGGGTGTGAGCAATGGATTGATTGGTTTGCATATGAAAGGTGTACTCAGAGAACAGTCATCTCTAGGAATTAGCTACTCCTGGGGGGATCAGTTCCTCCAGGGAAAACAAAACCCCAAGATGTCAAGGAATCAACAATACAGAATAAATACATACAATTATATTTGTCAATTATTCCTCAATAAAATTGAAAAAAATACAGAAGAAGAGGACATGATTAACACACCCTCACACTTTCTCAATCATGCAGATGGTCTGGTCTTAGATTAGACCTATGGTCACCACAAAGCAGGAGGCTAATTTTTTCATACCCCTACTTATTGTGGAACACTTCACTACCAATTCCCAGCTCACTTAAATAAAGAATGAATAAAAACTTCTCACAGCTGAGTCAGTTTTCTGACCCAAGTACTTTCCCAGGCTTTGCAAGTGGGATTTAAAAGCAAGAAAGAGAAATCCTTGCCCCTAAGGAATAATCCCTTCAAGTCTTCAGTTAGTGTCTTTAGAGGTTCATGAACTGGGCACCGTGCAAGGCTTAAAGAACAGAGTAAGGAAACAGACACAACCTCCCTGTATCAGTCTCCTGTGGTGGGAGGGGGGGGGCGGGGAGGTGCTTCAAACAACAGAAGTTTAGTATCTCAGTTCTGTAGCCTCAAAGTCTGAAATGAAGGTGTGGGCAGGACCATGCTCCTTCTGAAAACTCTGGGGAAGAATCTTTCTTACCTCTTCTAGCTTCTGGTGTTGCCGGCGTTAACCTTGGCATTCCTTGGCTTGCAACTACATCCCTCCCAACTCTGCCTCCATCTTCACACGGCTGTCCTCCCTTTGTTTTTGTCTGTGTCTTCACCTTGAGCGCTCCTCTCTGAATGCCTATATCCAAATTTCCCTCTTCTTATAAGAACACCGGCCACTGGATTACGGCCTACACTACTCCAGTATGACTTCACCTAACTCAATTACATCTGCAAAGGCTCTGTTTCCAAGTGTTGCTCCAGGAGGAGGGGATTCCCTGCTTCAGGAAAGTTCTCTATGAATTTGATCAGACCAAATAAAGACAAGGGCACAGTTGGGGGGTTAAAAGGGATTCATACCACATTTATTCTCAGGGCAGTCACCCAGCTGTGTACAAAAGGCTGGGTCCAGAGCTTCTTCCTCCTGCTCACCAGCATGGGCTCAATCCTTCCCTAGCACCGGGACTCCAAGTTTCCCTCCACCAGCCTCCGTTCTCTCCTGGCTCTCCTTCCAAGCGTCCCTTCTCCACTCACTGAGCTCTCTTTTCCTATGCTCACACTGCTCTGTCCCTCCTCTCCCTGCCCTCTACTTCCCCGCCCCTAGGGGCAGGAGGAACTCTGTGGGTGGGTCTCTATGGTGATTGGTAGACTCCTGACCAATTATGTACCAGGAACTGAGGAGAGGAGAAATGGGTGTTTCCTCTCCACCCCTCTACTCTGTCGTCAGTAAACATTCTGCTGCTCTCATAAGTATGCAAAGCAGGTTCTTACATATATACAGTCGGCACTAGTAAGGCCAGGTGGAAATGCTGGTCAGAAATTTCCATTTTCTCTGCACCAAGTAAGGTCATATTCACAGATGTCTGGGGTTGGTGGAGGGACACAACACAACTCACAGCACTCCCCCATGTTATGTTCTCCAACTAGCTAGAAGAAAGTCACAGCCAGAAATAGCTTGTGATACCTTGGAGGGAAAAACATTTCAATATGATTCCAGCACCCGTATCTTCATAAAATGTAAAATTCTTTACTCATTCATCCACATCCTTTCTTCCAACTCAGTACCCCCTCTTATGTCAGATGTACTTTCTACCCTGGATGGGGGCACTACTGTGTTCTCAGAGAATGCTGACCAAAGTCACTATGGAAACGAAAGCAGAAAAGAGATGACGATGTCTCATGCCTTCCCAATGCTGCCCTGAAAAGAAAGTATTAATGAATTCTGTATTTTAAGAAAGCTTCTGTCTTAGTCCGTTGGGCTACTCTAATAACCAGACACTAGAGGGCTTATAAACAACATAAATTTCTTCCTACAGTTCTGAAGGCAGGGAAGTCCAGGATCATGGTGCTGGCAGACTCAATGTCTGGTGAAAGACCTCCTACAAGTTTCAGACTTTTGTGTCCTCACATGGTGGAAGGCACTAGGAAGCTCTGTGGGGTCCATTTAAAAGGACACTAATTCCATTCCTGAGAGCTCCACCCTCATGACCTCAGTATCTCCCAGAGGCCCTACCTCCTACAGCCATCACATTAAGCATTAGGATTTCAACAAATGAATTTGTGGGGGAGACACATTCAGACCATAGCAGCATCCCAAATAATTATAATCTAGGGGAACAAATTTGCAAAGCAACTGGAAATGGCAACTTTAAGGTCTTAAGACTGTAGCAGAGATAATGCTGCATGTTTGACCAACTCCATTTCCTTGGCCACCTACTCACAGAGGCAGACCATATTTCCCAGCCTCCATCACCATCACCAGGCCTATTGCATTGAGCCTAGACAAAGAAGTATGCCTTATTCAAGTCTGGCCCCTGTGCAATCTTCCACTTTCTTTCACCTCTGATCAGTGTGGAGGTGGTAGACCATTGGAGGACCTGAAGGCCCTGGGGAATGGTGGATCCACTGCAAGGAAGATTCTGAGCCCTTGGTAACTGCTGGGGATGGGGCCCCCACATTCACCAACAGAGACCTACACTGGGTCATGACAGCATGAGAAAGGAACCATAGAGGCTGAACCACTGAGATCAGGGAACTGCTTTATACATAGATTGCATACCCTACACAGGGCATAGAAAAGTGAATGGTGTAGGCTGAAGTCAAAGGGTGAAGTTAAGTGAAGGAGACAAGCAGAAGATCATGGTAGAGTTCAGATTTATACAATTACATAGAAGACAAGGGCCCTGTGCTCCAAGGGCAGCACTAACACAGACAGTGAGACTGGAACTTTAAACACATGGCAGTGGAAAAAAAGAGGAAATGGCACCATTAAATGGGGAGCAGGTGGGAATGAATAGTGAGGAAGTATCCTTAGCCAGCCAAGGTCTGGGCAGCTCTAAGTCTTAGGAGCTTGGGAAAGAGGGCAAAACAGTTGGAGTTAATGCAACAAGCAACAGAGAGCCATCAAAGATGACTGAATGAGAGAATGACTTGATAAAACTGTGCCCAGAAGACAACAGGGCAGGCCATTGCTGGATGCATTTGAGGCAGATGGAGGCAAGGAACTGTGTTAAGAGGTTCTTGCACCTGTACAGGTGGGGGATGATGTGGCCTCGCCCGAGGCACGGGTCCAAAGGTGAAAAGGAAAGCACAGGAGAGATGACAGTAATCACCACTTTATTTATTTGAACACTCAAAAATCTCCACATGGAGTTTAGAATTCTGTGTGGGAGAAAGACAATTGACAATAAAAAGTAATTTGTATACATTATAAAATTTAATCCACAAAACAGTATATGGTGGGGCTGGCCCTATCTGATAGTTGAGGAAACTGAGACACAAAGAAGTTCTAAGGCTACTAAGATAGTAAATGCCTGAGCTGGGACTTAAATTCAGATATTTGCCCCCAGAGCCTTCATTTTTAACCATCATGTGGAGATAATGGTAGTTAAAAAGGAACCAGTTCAGGTACCCTGACAGGCTGATATCGCTTAAACCCTTCACCCACCATCCACATATGCCCTTCCTTCCCACTCCCAAAGAACAATGTGAGTTTGAATGGCAAATTCTGGGTCTTATTATCTTTGAAGCAACTGCCCATGATCACATAATACATCCTTTTCCATAAAAGGTGAGAAGACAATACAAATATAAATTATTTCCTGGCCAGGCTGCTCAAGGCCATAAACACAGGCACCATTTTAACGTTTAGTAGGGCTCTGAACATGAACAAGGATTCCTTCCAGGTTCAAAGCCACCCAAGGGAACAAAATGCTCTCAGATTAGAAAGAAAAGGACAGCCTGTTCCTCTAGCCAGATACGGAGCAAATAAACTGGAAACTTGGTGAGGAGTTATCCCTAAGGTTGTATTTCTTTGCTCTGGCTTCACAGCCAAATTATCTGAAGAGCTTCTAAGAAAAATGCCAACAACCCAGGCCTCATGGAAAATGAGCTTAATCAGAATTTCTGGGGTTGAAGCCCAAGCATTGCATTTTTGAAACTCCTCATCATCATGATTGTCATGTAGGATGAGGGTTGAGAGGCACTGCCCTTGGCATCCCTCATTCAACAGGACTCATTTGGCTCTAATTTATTCATCTGGTCTCTGTGCCAGAAACTATACAAAGTTATGGAGATGCAGAGATGAATGAAAGGCTCTTCTCCTCATGGAAGGAGTGAATAGACCATTATAATGGAGCGCTGGAGTTGGCTAGGTGTTACAGCAGAGCTGAGCGTGGAACACAGTGGAGAATCAAGAGGATCAGCCCTGGGGATAAGGAAGGACCTTGAGTAGGAATCAACATTCCCACTGAGTGTTGCGAGAATAATAAAAATAAGCCAGGTGAGCACAAGGTTGGGGAAAGCATTCATAGCTGAGAACAACCTGTGCAAAGAGAGGTAAGAGGTGCAGTGTAGAGCGCTCAGGCACACAGAACACAGACCAGAGGAAGCACTTGACGCATTTCAGAGGCCCAGATGAAGCTGGACACCATGGCACGAAGGGTAGAGTCCACAGGGCCTGATGCACTATACAGAGTACTGGATTTTTGCTGTAAGGCAGACAGCAACTTTGAAAAGGTGTGGATCAAAGATTGAAAATGTAAAGAAATGTCGAGACCCATACATGCAAAGTATCTATATTGGTACTATGTGCACATTTATTATGCCAATAGCTAACACATATTGCACACATGCCATGTTCTAAGCCCTTTTCTGAGCACTTCACCTTCATTCATTCAATCATTCCACAAATACGTCTTGGCTGTGTGCGGCTACAGGCTAAGAACCACTGCAGGTGCAGAGTATACAACAGTGAACACTCAAAAAACACTCTCCTCATGGAGTTTAGAATTCAGTGTGGGAGAAAGACAACTGACAAAAATAAGTAAAATAGTGAATTAGATGCCCATATGTGTTATGGCAAAAAACAAAACTGAGAATGATAGGGAATATCAGAGATGTGACTGTCCAGGTTTGATGTGTCATCTTGTCGAGGCTACAATCCCCATTATTCCATCAAACACTAATCTAGGTGTTACTGGGAAGAGATTTTGTAAATGTGATTAGAGTCCATAATCAGATGCCTGCAACTAAGGGAAATGCTCTCAGATATACTGAGAACGCCTGATTTAAACAGTTGAAAAGCATTACGAGCAGAGGGAGGCTTTCTTGAGGAAGAATAATTCAGCCTTTAGACTTCAGCCTCAGCTCCTGCCTGAGACTTCCAGCCTGCCCTTCCTGAACAGTCTGCCCTACAGATTTCAGACTTGCCTAGTGAACTCTCACAACTGCATGAGCCAGTTCTTTGCAGGAAATCTTTTGATAAGTATCTCCTACCATTTCATTTCTCTGGTTGAACCCTGACTGATATAGGGAGAAGCTGTCATTTTAAATAGAGAAACCTAGATAGATCACACTGAGAAGGTAATATTTAAGGAAAAATCTGAAGGAGGGGAGTGAATGAGTGAGCAAATATCTGCGTGGGGGGATGGAACATTCCAGATAAAATAACAGCAAACAGAGCATTCTTCCATTTAATCCTCATAACAACATTATGATGTAGAGATTAATATTATTGTGAAGAACTTTGAAGAATCTAAGATCTTTCCCAGCCGGCCAGCTAACAGGTCAACTTGTCACACAGAGATGCTGTCAAAATAGATGAGACTCCTGGCTTGGAAGCAAAGGATGTTGTTATTCAGAGCACTGCAGGCAGCATGAGCTTCACATATGTGTCATTTACTCTTGTTCTCCCCAAATCCCACACGAATGACACAGTCTTCTAACAAGGCCACTGTCAAACCTGCCCAAACTCTGCCTCAGAGAGAGTCATTATCTTTGTTACACTGTTGGGGAACCAGTCTACTCCAGCACCTGGCGGGAGATGCTATACCTTCAAGACTATTTGCTATACAAACAACTTGGAAAGTTGGTCTACAATAAATGCTATCAGCAAGAGGTACAAAAACGTGAGAGACCCATGGAGAATTATCTCTCACTTTTCATATGAGGATATTAAGGCACAGACAGGTTGAGTAACTTGCCTGAAATCACACAGCTAGTAAACAGGAGTGGGTGTGTGTGATCATCCATCTTTCCCCACTAGAACGAACTGCTGTGAGCTAGAGATTTTTTTAAATGGATAGATAAGCTGAGCCTAGAAAAATGTTTGGCGCTTAAATTAACACCCAAAAAATCAATGTAAGATGAATAGACAAGTATTTGTGGGTGCTCACATACAACAGAGAACAGAGCAAGAATGGCTGCTGCTTACATGAAGCTTATAATTCAGATGGAAAGTCAGGCATTTGACATTAAAAAAAGAAAAAACAAGCCCAAAATGGAGTTACTTGCCCCCACAACGGCAAACCAGGACTTAATTACAGTTTCAGCCTCTCCCAGGAATGTGACCTTTTTAAAAGGCCATCTGAAACTTCTCCATCGGCACTAGTGAGGTAATCTGCATGACAAAAACCCTGTCTTTCCCTTCCCCATAAAAAAGAAGCTGTCTCTTCCCTTCCTTTACTAATAATGTCTTTGCCCCACCCACCCTACTGCCTATAAAAACCTTTCATTTTGTACAACTCAGAGCATCTCTCTACCTGCTACATGCAATGCTGCCCAAATCATGAATTGCTTGAGATCTTCAAATTTTAATCAGTTGAATTTTTTTAACAAGACACATATTTAAATAAGTTACTGCATAATTACATTGTGATAAATACTGAAAAGGAAAGCAACTAAGGGCATATGCTATGACTAAATATTTGTCCCCCTCCAAAATTCAAGTGTTGAAACCTACCCCCAGGTGATGGTGTTAGGGGGCAGGCCTTGGGGAGGTGAATAGGTCATAAGGGAAGGGCCTCCATGAATGGGATTAGTGCCCATATAAAAGAGACCCCAGAGAGATTCCTTGTCTCCCTCTCTCCTGTGAGGTTACAGTGAAAAGATAACCTTCTATAAGGAAATGGATTCTTACCAGAAACCCACTGGGCTGTAGCCTCCAAAAGTGTGAGTAATAAATTTCTGTTGTTTATAAGTCACACAGTCTCTGGTATTTTGGTATAGCAGCCAAATGGACTAAGGTACTGTATGTGGTTGCATGCTTGTATGTGCAGGTGTGTGTGTGAACATATACATGTGCACATATCCCTCAGACCCCTCAGTTACAAGGAAGACATGAAGCCAGACATGTAATTTGACCAAGGAAGGTAGAAAGCAAAACAGGAAAAAATGCAAGATGCCTAATGCCATCTAACTTATTCTCTTATTTTTACCTCAATTTTGTGACATAAGCACACTTATGAGATAAACATTATCTCTGCTCCACATGTGGGGAAACTGAGGCTTTGAGAAAGCCATCCTGGTTCTTTGCATTCACAACCAGCTTGAAGCTTGGATGCCTTCTGATAGGATTTAGGTACAAAAGTTAAAGGCTTCTGGATGCCTGCAACTTGAAAATCTCTGCCTTTACTATGCCTGAAGTTATTTAAAGGAAAGAAAGATTCTTTTATTCTCACCGAAGAATGAGATGTAAATTACAAGTGGTATTTTTATGGTACTCTTCCTTAAACTAATTCATAGGAACCCCACAGTGAGAGGATTTTTATCCATCAGAGCAGTGAGCATTTGCAGACCAAAAGATGACTTGGCCTAAGAAAGGTAAATTTGGTCCACTCCACCATTCCACCTCGAACAAAAGCTATTTACATTACGTGAAAACTGGCAAGCTCTGTGACCTCAAGAAGGTGTTTCACTTCTCTGAACCTCTGTCTCCTCATCTTGCCAAGGACGAAGTTGAATTAGATGACCTCTAGGCTCCCTCTGAACTCCATTATTTTATCACAAATGAAAGGAAGCCCTTGTAAATCTTATTTGTCAGTATTTGGTAAATGATCTCCTTTCTCCCGATATTGCCCTGAGATCCACATAAAATCATACCTTCTACAATAGGCAAAAAGCAAAAGGATTTCTGTCTTTCTGGCATCACAACCATCAGGTATCTATTGTGGTTCAGCCTTTGTAACACAAGATAATGTTAAACTCCAGACTGCCTTGCCCAAAAATAATTGGTAGTGAATAAGAGGATCAGTGATGAATGAGATGAGAGTGGAGAGGGGACAGGAAATGTCAGAACATATAGGATCTTGTAGATTGTAATAAAAATGTCAGGTATTACCGTAAGCATCATTGGAAGTCCAGATGAAGGACTGTAAGCTGGGGAATAGCATGACCACTTGCAGTTTGGGAATATCACTCACTGTGTGTGAAGAATAGACTCAAGGACAACCAGAGAAGTGAAAAACCAGCTTGGAAGTCAGCACCATGATCCAGAAATGCTGGTAACTTGGACAAGAGTGAAGTCAGGATCTAAGCAGATGTGGGCCAGCTCAAAGGCATTTGGAACATGAATTAACAGAACTGGGAATTAAATTTAATGTGAGCAGAGAGGAAAAGGAGATATCAAGAAACTCCCAGGTTTCAGATATGAGCACCTGGTCATTTACTGAACAGGAGAAGCCTGGGACAGACATATATTTAGGGGAAAACCACAGCTTCTGTTTTGAATAGGTTAAACTTAAGATGCCAGGGAGATGTTCAAGTGGAACTGTGGAGATGGCACTGAACTGTCAACCTGAACAGGAGAGGCTGGCAGAGGAGTGAACGGGGAGTCTGGGATATAGGAGGTTTCCGAGGCCTCAGGGGAGTGTGGACAGAGAAGGGAAAGGGCCCAGGGCTGCTACCAAGGATATTCCAACATACAGAGATCAGAAGGAGGGGAATGAGCCATCGAAAAAATGCTCAGAAGGAGCTTCTAGAGAGCTAGTAAGAACACCTCTAGAGTCTGAAGCCACAGGTGCCCCCAACAAAACTGTCCATTGGACTTCACACTATGGAGACCATTTGGTCGACTTGGTTGGGGAAGGCCATTTTCAGGGGAGCAGCAGAAGGGTGGGGAGTGGTGGAAGCCATGTGAGACTGGGTTGAGAACATATTTGGAGGTGAACAGGGAAGGCAGCTTGGGTGTACATATCTTCCAAGAATCCTGAATACAGAATGAGAAGAGAGCTGAGTAGTCCCTAGAAGGTAACTACAAGATCAGGGGAAATTTGAAGGCTCCCAGGAAGGACTCAAATATGAACAACAGATTAAAGGAGTAGAGGAGAGCAGGAATAGGAATAACAGAGTGAAAGACAACAGGAGATAAATCTAGGCATGGGCTTCAAAGCAGCTTGAAAAGATCTGCCTGTGATCAGAGGAGCAACACAGGACAATTCAAGGGGAGGATGGGTATAGATGGCGATGGGGCCTGGGTGCTGGCCTACCGTTTGAGTAGCAGGGCTTAACCATCTCCATGTTGCATCATTTGTACACCTACAGACTTATTCACATTCCTACACTGTGAAGTCTGGAATCCTTAGTCCCATTACACATATAAGGAAACTGAGGTTCAGATTGGTTCAGGTGACCTTAAAGATGTTCATAGAGAACCAATATTCATATCCAAGTCTGCCCCCTAAACACAGCTCTTCTCTCTCTCCCCTTGTCTTTGTATTTCTATCTTTGACTCTATCTCCCTTTCTTCCTCTCTCTCCATCTTCCCTTTCTTTCCTCCTGCTCCCTTCCTTGCTGTTTCTCTTTTGAATATAAATCTTGGAATTAGTGTATTGAACCCCTTAGGCACACTCTCCTCAGCCTGGATTTTACATCCTATCAAAGGACAGATTCACCAGCAGATTAAAGCTGTTTGAAGCCTTCTTGAGTTTTATGCCTCAGTTGTTTGGAGATAGGGACCTCTCGAGGATTTGAGGTATGTTTTCTCTTTTTCTTTTCAATTTTGTTGCCAATTTCTTTTAGGGTCCAGTTATTCCTCTGGATGGCTCCAATATAATTTAGAGGTTAAAGAATGCATTTGAGAAGCTTGGAAGCAGACTGGGGCCTCCTGAGTTCAATGCTTCACCTTAAATTCCAAACTTGTTTATGTTTCAAATTCATTTACACTCGGCATTAAAATGAACGTATTCTGTTTCTTTAAGAAAGCACTTCAAATGGCCTTTATGATAAGAACACAAGCAGTGGACATTAAATAATTCACCCAAGAGGCTTTCATGAGAGTAAAAAGTATCAATAAGAATCATATCAGTTTCATCTTATTTGAAATCCACCAGAAAATAAAGATTTGAAAGTTAGTCTGAAATTTCATAAATCCTAAACACATCGAGTTCCAACCACCTCATTAGTATAAAATAATACATTAGTTCAATTCACTTTGTGTGCTCAAGTGGAAAACTGTGGTACAAATAAATTCTTTGTATGAAAAAAATATCTGCTTCATTGCACTAAATGCTACTCTTGTGGCCCAAAGTGTTAATGATGCTCCCAGCTGCTTCTAATGACATGCACTAAAATCACACGGTTGTTTAAATAAAGATAGAGGGCGAATACCAGTGCTGGGAATTGCAGAGCAGAGAGGAAAGGACATGCATGAATTTAGAATTAGATGTGGTTCCAGTTCTGCATCTGCTGCATTCTAGCTGTGTGACTTTGGGCAAATATTTGGCTTCAATGAATCCCTGTTTCCTTGTTTTCTAAGTAAGGCTGACGATAATGGAATTCTCTGAGACTTCTTGGAAGGGTTACTTCTGTGAAAGTAGCTGGCACAGTGATTGGCATCCAGTACTAGGTGCTGTTTCCCTGAAGCTCGGCTTCTCTGCACTCAGCTCTATGCTGCTCGATCAACACTACTCTCAGCTCATTTTCAGAGTGAAGCAGTAGGCTAGGTGAGGCACATATCCCATGTCTACCCTTCACCTATGCCCCATTCCCTTCTCACGTACCTGGATTGGAAATAAGAGTCTTATACAACATGCAGAAAACTCAGAGATCACACTGTCTTGCCTCTTTTCTTTTCAGATGAGCAAATGAGGTTCAAATTAAAGGAAGAAGCTAGCGCTATGTCCCTCAGCTAATTAGCATTTCTTAACCCTATGTTTCTATGACCAATTGGAGGTGAAGGGGACATATTGTGAAGGGCCTAGTGTCCTCTGTAATTTAGGCAAGCTCACAGGGACAGCCTAGGGAATTGTTAGAGAGCTCATTTGGTGGAATACAGTCCATATCTGATCATTGTTCAATGCTTATTAAATTTCCCTCTAGCACAAACCAGTGTTGGAGCTGCGGAACAGACAAGCTCAAAGTAGACACTGTCAGTAAGTCTGGGAGATCTGACAAGTATCTTATCACTAAAATACCAACAAGGACACATCATGCTGCCAAGTCAAAATGACCTATCTGAAGCACCAAATTAGAATGTTACTGTAAAATGCATGTAAGTGTTTTCTTCAAAGAACAGAGAAGTCATTTTAATCATCAACTAAGCAAGTATTTATATATACCTAGTTGTGTACAGGAGATTGTAGGAGAATAAATGAAAACTTATACAACACTGCCAATGACTTCAAGGACTATAATTAGTCAGAAAGAGAAAATATAGCCTTGAATGCAGGTGAACAATGTAGTAGTTAACTAAATACATGGTTATTAAAGTGAACCAAAGGGGAGGCTGTGTGGGTTATCCCATCAACAAACAATATATTTTGTATCAGCTACAGTGTACAAGGTGCTATATTAAGCCCTGGAAACATAAAGAATTACAAAGCATTACCTTGTCTTCAAGATGATCATACTGTGCTTGGGAGATGGCAAGTAAATGAACAGTTCTACGAGAATGCAATGATAGGAATGATAAGAATATGCACAAGGAGTGTGGGAACAGAAGGGGTACCTGCTGCTGACTGGAGAGGCAAAGGAGGGCTTCATGGAAGAAGTGACACACAGAATGCTGAGCTTTCCTATTTTGAGAGATCTCAGCCAGGAGCAAGAGCTTTTCATGTACATGAGCTTCATGGGGAGGAGACAAAATTGAGGACAGAGTCAAATACTTAGATTTGAAAAGCCACTCTTCCAGGGAGAAAATTTTGAGGATTTGGATGGATGGCTTTGTTTGAGGTGAGTTCAATAGCTTGTTTTTTCATCTCTAGAGAAAAACTGATTAATGCAGAGCATAGATTTTATACCATAAACCAAAGAGCAGGAAAGAACAAATAACAGAATAGCTCTCCTGCTCTAAAGAAGACAAAAGTCCCATGAGCTGGTGAGAGGAGAAAGATCTGTCATGTATAGATCCAGGAACCAGAATCGAGAGTGACATCAGCAGCAAATGCAATCTCCAGAGGAGGAGGCAGCCACCAGGAAGAAATGAGACAAGGGTACCTGCAGATGTGTTCCCCCAATGTCAAGATATATCACCACCACACACCACCCCACCCTGGAGGACAGAGTGGGAGAGTCTTTTTTTTTTTTTAATTTTTTTAATATAATTTATTTTATTATCATTAATTTAGAATTACATGTGCAATATTACGATTATTAAACTACCCCTTCATCAGGTCCCCCCCACCAACCCCATTACAGTCACTGTCCATCAGCGTAGTGAGATGCTATAGAATCACTACTTGTCTTCTCTGAGTTGTACTGCCCTCCCCGTGCCCCCCCAACATTACATCTGCTAATAGTAATGCCCCTTTTTCCCTCTTATCCCCTCCCTTCCCGCCCATTTTCCCCAGTCCCTTTCCCTTTGGTAACTATTAGTCCGTTCTTGGGTTCTGTGAGTCTGCTGCTGTTTTGTTCCTTCAGTTTTTTTTTTTTTTTTTTTACTCCACATATGGGTGACCCATCATTTGATACTTGCCTTTTCGGCTTGGCTTATTTCACTGAGCATGACACCCTCTAGCTCCATCCATGTTGTTGCAAATGGTAGGATTTGTTTCTTCTTATGGCTGCATAATATTCCATTGTGTATATGTACCACATCTTCTTTATCCATTCATCTACTGATGGACACTTAGGTTACTTCCATTTCTTGCTATTGTAAGCTAGTGCTGCAATAAACATAGGGGTGCATCATCCTTTTCAAATTGGGCTGCTGCATTCTTAGGGGTAAATTCCTAGAATTGGAATTCCTGGGTCAAATGGTATTTCTATTTTGAGTCTTTTGAGGAACCTCATGCAAACTTCACAATGGTTGAACTAATTAAATGCAACAGATTTCTTTGTATTAATTTTATATCCTGCAACTTTGCTGAATTCAGACATTAGACTAGTAGTTTTTGAGTGGATACTTTGGGAATTTTTATGTACAATATCAGGATTCCAAGTTCTGTTGGGCTCTATGGTCATTAAGTGAGGTCACTGTATGGGGTCCTCTTACCTGTTTTCATTAGAAAATCCATCATCATGATTTACCTCATCCATAAAAATGACAGTAGCGCCATGGTCATCTCCATAGATACTGGAAAGCATTCGGTAAATTTCAGCATCCATTTGTAATAAAAACACTCAACAAAATGGATCGAGAGAGCAACTAACTTGACATAGTAAAGGCAATATATAACAAACCCAGGCCACCATCATACTTAACACAGTCTGAAAACTTGTCCTTTGAAAGTTGGGAAAAAGATAAGGATGCCCACTCTCCCTTGGTTTAGTCAACATGAGTGTTGAGTCCCTATAGCACCTCTGTCCAGTCAACACAAAGAAATCAAGTAAATCAGTTGGTGAAGAAGGTAAACTGTCCCTGTTTACATGAGGAGCTTTGCGGTTTGCTAGATTCCCCATTATCAAGTCCCCATCGTAGCCATTACGGTCCTGTCAAATTGGCATAGTGAGATGCTATCGAGCCACTACTTGTCTTCTCTGTGCTATACTGTCTTCTTTGTGACCCTTGTACTTTATGTGTGCTAATCATAATGCCGTTATTCCCCTTTTTCCCTCTTATCCCTCCTTCCCGCCCATTTTCCCCAGTCCCTTTCCCTTTGGTAACTATTAGTCCGTTCTTGGGTTTTGTGAGTCTGCTGCTGTTTTGTGCCTTCAGTTTTTTCTTTGTTCTTATACTCCACAGATGACCCCTGCATGCGGCCAATCAGCGGATGCGGCGGGCGCTTGCGCAGTGCACCTTCTTCTCGGCTCCAGTCGTGCTCGGCAGGAGAAGCAGCGCGGCTCCGGAGGTCTGGCCTCGGAGCCGCTGAAGACGGTCTAAGGGGAAATTCCCTGCTGATGACTTCGCCGCCGCCGTGCCCTCGGCCCCTCAGTATGGCCAGCGGGGTTTCCTGCCCGGCCATGGGAGGCGGCGGCCGCACCGTGGCGCCCGAGAGCCCCGGCCAGGACGTGTGGTGGTGGCGCGGCGGGCAGCCGAATCGAAAGTTGGGCGCAGGCCGGCGGCGCGGGTGGTGAGATATCCTGACGCTGCAGTTGCACCTGCTCCAGGCGCTGGGTCGAGGTAGGACGGGGCGCGGTCACGGGTGCGGGGGTCCCCCTGAGGCGCGGGGTCCCTCTGAGGAGCGGGGCGGTGGTTCGCGGGGCTCCTCTGAGGAGTGGGGCGGTGAGGGCGGGGTGGGGCCCCTGTGGAGCTGGCAAGTTGGGGCGGTGGTGTTCCTGGGACGTGGCCGCCAGGCGGGGGTTTCTGTGAGTCTGCTGCTGTTTTGGTCCTTTCCGTTTTCTTTGTTGCTATGCTCCACGAATGA
>JAVSCE010016298.1:0-20110 GCA_032199065.1 Smutsia gigantea
GGTGTTGAGAACATGTAGAGGCTGGTGGTCATGAATATATAGTGGTCCCAGTCTTCCTCATCTGTGACTTTGTCTAGCAGTCATTGATCACTCTGATACAGACATGGTGAAAGTGGACAGTAGTGTTTACGCAGGGGTAAAGTTTGGCCAGATAGATGTAATGAAATGACAGGCAAGAAAGTTTAGAATGTTGACAAGAATTATGGAAAAGATGGACTGAGGAATCTAAACTGGATAAAAAAGGAGGTAAAGAAAATCTAGCTGATGGGCTGGGAGAAAGTAAAGGAGTCACGAACTGGAGAGCTTAATGAAGTCAAAAAATGATTGTGGTAGAAGTACTGAACACTCAAAGTGGAAAAAGAAGAGGTTATGGGCAGAGAAAAACAGGCCAGAGTTGGTTATATGTAAGGTGAAGTAGATTCAGGGATCTTAGGGATGGGTGCTTAAGCAGGGTGCAGAGGCAGGCCAGTGGAAATTCAAAAGTTAAGGAACAAAGAAGCCAGGGGTTTGGAAGAGTCATCTGTATGGATATTGATGTTACTAAAAATGATGACAGGGCTTCGGTTGGGGATGATGATGCCAAGGTCTGATAAGTGAAGGAATTGTTGACAGTCACAAAAAGAACGAGAGAGAGAGGTTGGTATAGTCAGATGATGTGATTCAAAAGAGAGGTCTCCAAGAGTAAAGAGCACCAGAAATAGCAATGAGGAGGAAGGGCGACAGCTACTAAACTTCTGGCCCTGAGGCACCTGGGCTGTGAGAAAATAATCACCTAGCACTTCAGAGGGCCACAGGGGACGCAGTGTCCACATTCTGCTATTTATTTCAGTTCCCTTATACCTATTCTCCTTTTTGTTCTTTTCCCTATTATTTCCCTATATTGGTCAGGGTGCGTGTGGGGTATGTGTGTGTGTGTGAGCAGTAAACAAGACTAATTAAGGCAATCATTGATAAGTTTTTAGAGAAATTTTAGTTCGGATCATAGACTATCACCCAGTTAAGAAAGTGTTTTCTTAGACGCTGTCCAATAGCTCTCTTTGCAACTCCAGTTAGAGCAGGCTTAGATGATAGGTGAAGAAAAGTTTCAAAAATAATCCACTCTGAAAGGCCGGGAGGTTCTGCAGCTCTTTTCTGGCAGCCTGGAGATGTCAGAGAGCTATAGTGAGAGCCGTGTGAACGGGTAGGAGCAGGAGTGGGCCTGCTGTGCGTGTTTCACACAAAGCAGTACCTTAAGGGGCCAGTCAGCTGCTGCCTTCAGAGAAATTGCTTCAAATAAGTTGTTGAAAAGTTAAATGCCTAAGAGTATTTGCTGGCTTGCTGGTAGGAAATGAAATCCTCTTATCATTGGAAAGGTCATCATGATTCCTTCCCAGGGCATGATGGATTAGAGGGAAGAGGAAAGGGTGAGAGATAGGAGGTCGGGGGAAGAAGAGGGAGAGTAAGAGAGAACGCAATGAACTGACTTACATGCCATTCAAGCAACTACCTTCACATTGAACAAGCACCTGGTCTTGCTTGGATTGTAACTAGGTCTCATCTCCTTTGATCCAGTCCTCCTTTGGGTCTTCCTGGCTTAATGAGTTCTGGAGATTTGGTGAATGTAGTGACAGCCTTACCTAGGAAAACAAGGGACTGGTCAACAGTGCTAAACCCAAGGCTACAGGGAGCCAGGGCATTGGCTGGCTGTTAGTTAGGTCTTTCATCTATTCTCAGGACTCTTCTCTCTGAGGGTTTTTGGGTTGAATTCAGAAGCAGGACATTTTTATAGCCACGTTGAAACAGATGGCATCCAGAGAACCCTGTCAAACTATAGACGTACTCTTCAGTTTTCAGTAATGTTCCTAAGAAATATCCTTGACCAACACTTGAGCCAACCTAACCTGTACCTCATGCTTAAAGCCTTTCATTGTATAGTTTACCACTTAGCAGTGTGGAGTAATGGTTAAACTGGGTTAACCTAAACTGCTTGGGTCTAAGTCCTGTCTCTTTCACTTACTAGCTATGGATGTCAGAAAGGCTACATGGTCTCTCTAGGCTTCAGTATCCTCTTCTGTAAAATGATAATGATAATAATAGTCCTGTGGATATATAGTGGTTAGCATAGTACCTTAGTAAATGATTAGTCAATATCAGCTCTTATTATTACCTTATTCTATAGTTTTTAATTTTATGAGTATATATTAATTTAATTGTCAGTAATGACAATAAAGATTTTGAAAAGCTTGTTAGAATTGGGTCAGCCTCTAGTCCTATTTTAAAAACTTACTATAAAGACATGTGCTCGTATTAAATATATGTATAAATAGTAAGAGTTCTGCAGGAAGTGTTCAGTCTGGAAACATGAGAAAATAAAGGATCATGTCGCAGTTCATCTGTTTTTCCCATAACACTGTCTAATAGATATCTGATCAGATAAAATTTGTATAATTAGGAAGCCTATAAGTATCAGAGGTGCCCATCTTTTAGATATTTTAATGGAAAAATGTAAATTTTATTATCAAGCAGTTAAATTTATCATTAAAAGTAAGTTGTAACTCTGAAGGAACACTAGGAGAATTTTGGAAGCAGACCTTTCAGAAAGCAAGTGAATTCCCAGACACTCTGCTCAGAAGATCTGTGGCCCTTTTTCAGGTGAGTGTGTGTGATAACCATGGGACTTTTGGTTAAATGTGAAACAACTGAAAGATATGCCTGACCCCTACCTGATCCCTGACATCTCCCTCAACTCCACTTCATCTGTGATCTTTTTTTGCATGTTGATTTGATGACCAGAACAGATAAGCAGCAAAATTATGAGATCAGTCTCCAGTTTCCTTCCCCTCTCCTTCTCTACCCCTTTTCTCCTAGATGCCCATTCAAGGCCTTCATCCATCATGCTTTCCCTGGCTCTCCTCAGTGATGTTCTCACCAGGTTTCCCTCCCTAAAAGTGCTTTATAGTCTACCTCTGTCCTTTATCTCTGCCCTCCCACCCACCCCCAACCAAGTAGTTCTCTCCTACAGCTGGCTGACATGATATAATAATGCATTCTATGTTGGTAGCTGATCATTAAAAAAATTTTTTTTAATAAGATTATTACATTATAGGAGCTTAGGCATGCATGAAATAGATGAAGTGCTATGAGAGCATATAATAGTGGCCTTACACTGATCTGGGAGCACATGGAAGGTCTGCTTTGGGGAGGGACATTTTGAACAGAAATCTGAAGGATGTATAGAGGTTATTTGGATGAAGAGGGGTAAGAGTAAAGGGAATTCCAGGCAGAGCCTATTCAAGGACCCAGAGGTGGGAAGAAACTTGACATTGATGAGGAACTCAAAGAAGGCCAGTGTGAATGGAACATATAGATGAGGCTGGGGTAGTAGACAGAGGCCAGATGATTTGTGCCTTATAGGCCATGCTAAGGATTTTGGACTTCATCCTAAAAGTGGTGGAGTGCCATTAAAAAGTTTTGAACAGTAAATCAGATTTGTGGTTTGAATGGAGGATGATACCTTTCTTGGGTCCAGCCAAAGCTGGTCCTGATTTATCTCACCCTGATTACATTTTTTTTCCATTTAAATGCAGTTCTTCCCTATACAGGGAGAGATGATATACTGACTAAGAGAAATTCAAGAAATAGGTATTTGATTCTGGAAATGGGTCTCTTTAAATCTTTTGTGTTGTACTGTTGGGGTCATGCCCCCACCCTTTTAAAACTACTATTCTTGGAGGAGGGAACACACCAAGTCTCTTGAATCAAATTATAAAGGCTCTTAGATCAAGCGCTCATCCTATAGACTGGGTAGCAGCTTCTGAAATCACTAAAATGCCTTCTAAGTATTCCTCAGATGAACAGGTCACCATTGGATTGCCACTAAATTCAATGCCGAGAACACTGAATATCAGTTCTATTGCTTTTGGCTTTGGGGCTGAATAACACATCAAAATCAGTAATTGAATGATTTACTGTCCTTTAGGGTGGTTACATGTCATGGAGGCCGCCTAAATGGAATTAATTGTGAGCTAATTAAAGTGTTCCCTGCCTCTCTCCCAAGCTCCCCCTAGGGCATTGGCTGCCACGAGTTGTGCAAGTCACAGAAAACTGTAAATCATGATTGGGCTTGAAGAAAAATGGATTGCTTTCCTAATACTTATTGAACACTTAAAACAGGTGTTTAAATCTCTACAAGTTTTAGATAATTAAAATTATAAATCTGTGCTCCTTGAACAGGAACATGAGTAGTGATCAGAGGTATAAATAGTACCAAGCTGCAGTGATTCATCTTGTGGCTTCAGGTTTATTACTGTAATGAGTGCTGTCCCCAGGCAAACAGCAAAGCTGAGAAGTTTGTCTTTGCTGCCGCTTCACCTCCCAGCCTTCCAGACACCCTGAGCCACCCTGTCACTGCCCAGTACTTCCAACTGCTCATCTGATGCTAGCTCTTCCCTGACATCAAAGGGTTATCTATCCTATGTTTCATTCCTTAAAGGCTTTGTTGGGTGTATTAGGGTAATAGAACTGCTGCAACAGCATGAACTCCGAATTCTCAGTGGCTTGACACAATAGTTGATTTTTCATACACAAAACGTCTGAAATGGGTGCTTCTGATTGGCTGGGGGCCCACTCTAGGGACTTATGATGCTTTGATCCTGCAGCTCTATCATCTTAGATATGTCTGTCTCAAAAGTTGCCATGCTCTACTGGTTAAACCATTGTGGAAAGCAGTATGGAGGTTCCTCAAAAAACTCAAAATAGAAATACCATTTGACCCAGGAATTCCACTCCTAGGAATTTACCCTAAGAATGCAGGAGCCCAGTTTCAAAAAGACATATGCACCCCTGTGTTTATCACAGCACTATTTACAATAGCCAAGAAATGGAAGCAACCTAAGTGTCCATCGGTGGATGAATGGATAAAGAAGAGATGGTACATATACACAATGGAATATTATTCAGCCATTAGAAGAAAACAAATCCTATCATTTGCACCAACATGGATGGAGCTAGAGGGTATTATGCTCAGTGAAATAAGCCAGGCAGAGAAAGACAAGTACCAAATGATTTCACTCATCTGTGGAGCATAAGAACCAAGCAAAAACTGAAGGAACAAAACAGCAGCAGACTCCCAGAACTGAAGAGTGGACTAACAGTTACCAAAGGGAAAGGACTGGGGAGGATGGGTGGGAAGGGAGGGATAAAGGGGAAAAGGGGGCATTATGATTAGCACACATAATGTAGTGGGGGGGGGGCGGGATATGGGGAAGGCAGTATAACAGAGAAGACAAGTAGTGATTCTATAGCATCTTACTATGCTGATGGACAGTGACTGTAATGGGGTATGTGGTGGGGACTTGATAATAGGGGGAGTCTACTAACCATAATGTTGCTCATGTGACTGTATATTAATGATACCAAAAAGAAACCACTTACTGTAATACCATCACTGAGAGAAACAAAAACTGTAGAACCAAGGGGTTCACGAACTTGCCTTTCCAGTAAAATCTCTTTTTCTTTGTAATCCAAGAAAAAAAAAAGTTGCCATGCTCTTCTGCATCAAGCTGGCAGAAGAAGAAAGGGCATGGAGAGTCATGTGTGAGGTTATGAGCCAGGATGGAAGTGTATCTTGTGCTCATAGTCCAGGGCCACACCTAACTTCAGTGGAAGCTGGCAAATACACTCTAGCTGTGTGTTTAGGATGGAGAGAGAATGGGTTTGATGGATAGCTAGTCTGTCTGTGCCGCTCCTGGTGACTAAAGCAAATCTGATAACTTTGCAGTAAGGGGTTAGTGGTTTACCTCTGCTTTGGTATTGTCATTTCAAATGGGACTTTCTGGAAAACAGGTTGATGTATTAAATTGGGGATCACTTCTATTTCACTGACTTTCAGTTATATGTCAAATGTCATCTGTCCAAACCTCCAAATCATTGATAATGACAGAATGAATACATTTTATGCCATAGAGTGCTCTCTTTCTGTCTCTCTTGCTGTCTTTCTCTCTCTCTTCCACATACACACACACACACACACACACACACACACACACACACAATGGTGATGATGATGATGATGATTGAAAAAGTAATGAGAAGCTTTTCTTAGGCATCTCCCCTGGATTCAGTTGGGATTTCTGGGGAGGATTGCTGTGATCATGATTCTAGTATTGTTTGCCACAGAAGGAGTTGTTTGAATGTTCACTCATTAATTATTAATCTTTTCTAATAAGGAACTGGTGGCTTAAGTTGTTTTAAAGCCAAGCATCTTCTGACATTTTACATAAACTGAGAGATATAAAATAAAACAGTATGTCTAGTCAAATCTCATTTTTATGTGATGGATCAAGGACATTTGATAAATGTGAACTGGCAATTTATCCAGAAGCTTTTATGTAAGAATCTGTTCTATTTTGCTTGGGCAACGATGGGAAATTAACAAATATCTCTATTCCTTTGCTTGTTTATCCATTTATGATACTGAAAACCTTAATAAAATAAAATAAATGTGTAAGTTTTACTCAGATCTTAATTTTTAACTATTCCATTGATTTCATTTAAGTGGCATTTTATTTCACTCATCAGAAGTGGTCTCTAACCTTTAAATTATCCTTGCTGGGGGCTAAGAACATTTCTCGTCCTGTACCAATGTCATAATATACAGATACAGTGATGACTATTATGTAGTCACTGTAGGACTAAAAGAATTTCTTAAAGCAATTGGAGATACATTTTTAGGAGCAAATACTGTTATACTTCTATTGTTGAGCTGGTGAAATTTTAAGAGCTTGACTCACTGGAGCTGCTAAGGATGATTTTGAAGCTGTTGCACCATCTTTGATAATGCAGGTTTTATATATTCCTAATTAAGAGCCTTCATGATATGTCAGCTCTATTCTCTTATCTGCTTTTTTCCCTCTTCCCACCTATGAAAAGACAAGGCTATGAAAATTCTCATTCTATAGTGCTATATCTGGTTTCAGGGCATGTGGAGATCTGCTTTTTCTGAATCTCCAGGTTCAGCCTATTCTGGATATAGTGTTCAATTCTTTTCTTCTTTCACATCACCCCTCCACACACATTCCACTTTCCATGCCACCTTTCAATCAGTGTCTGAAACTTAAGGTATTTTAGGCAGTAACACCTCTCCCCGTGTCTTGCACAATCAAGAACATTTCCTAATTCTTATACACAGAGTACATGTGGCCTCTGCCTACATGGAAGCTTATGTTCATTGACAGATAACATTGTGACTAAATAGACCTATTGAAAATGATGCTTTGGCATTTTTCACTGTGGGCCCTCTCCAGTGATGCCAGTGAATGTCTGAGCACTTATAATCATTATGTGAGCTCTGGAGGTGAACAAGTCTGTGTTCAAATCCAGATCAGCCAGTTTGCAGCTGTGTGATTTTGGGCAAGGCTCTAATTTCTTTGGGTCTCAGTTTCCTCTTTTGTAAAGAGTGATGATAGTGCCTATCTTGAGGGTCACTGCGTGGACTAAAGTAGGTAATCAGTGTGAAGTAGCACAATGCCTGGCACAAAATAAATACCCATAAATGTAAGAAAGTATTATTGCAGATGCTATTTATGAAATTTCTGATCCCATTGGCCCCTGACCAGGGGACTGAGAGGTAGATGAGATTTGCCCATGTTAAAGAGCTAAACATTCTTTTCTTCCCCCACTTCCTCTTTAGTTTAGAAGAGTTCGGGGGGAAAATGGCCTGTAGCCTCATAGCCTTATCATTCTGTGATTTTAGAATAGGGAGGGAACTGCTCAGGGTTCTGGTGTCAAGAGAACTGATTGATTCCTCCTTCCCAGGGTCTGAAGTGGTCCAGGTCTGGGTGCCAGAATCTGGGTGTTACAGCTTGATTAAGGACTTACAAGGTTTTATTTCTTGTCTTGAAATGGAAGTTGTATGCTTATTGAGTGCCAAAAATTAAAATCAAAGAAGCCAAAGCTCATTTTTTTTTTTTTTAGTTTAAAGAGTGAAAGTAAAACCAGAAACAGGAGAGGAAAGCAAAAGCTCAGAAGCAGGGCAGAATTTGTTTGGAGCAGGGGAGCAGGACATCAAGAGCAAGAATAGAGGGAAGGTTAGGGAGCAGCTGAACACCAAAATAGGGCCAGAATAACCCATGGCTTATTTTATGAGGTAATGACCATGTAGGGCATGAATTAGTGATCTGGTCTGAAGTTAGACGGTCAGTTGCAGAACATTTACCTCATTTTGCCACAAATCTGCCCCTGCAAAACACACCTGGTCTTCCCCAAAGTTGCAAAGATTCCATTTTCCAAAGGGTACAAGGGCATAATTGAAAGGCAGGTGTGTGTCTTTTGTCAATGACATCAAAACTTTCGTAGGTTGGGAATGTCCTCCAAATTCCTAGTTTCTATTAATGTCCTGTATTGTATCTACAATTTACAAGTTATTTTCAAATTGTGTATATATATTCTCTTTTGAGGGGAACACAGTCTTTGAGTTCATTAATCATGGTGCAAAGTTGTTCTGCTTTTTCTCTTCACCCTTTTTCAAATGTGATTGGCTGCTTTTTGTTGTGGGGTAAGGGGAGACAAGTTCTAGTATTACCAGGAAGAAATGACCCAGTTCCTATTCCCACTAACGTTCTGATTTTCTCTGCCTCTCATCATGTCCCTTTTCAGTCTTTGTCTTTTCAGTTGAAAGAATCCTCTGTGTCTGGTGTATTTTATTTGGCAGCTACCCATTCCATTGATCAATCCACTAGCAACCTGGCAGTGCATTTTGAGCTTCTATTATGTGCACAAAGTGGTGTTAGACACTGTGGGGGAAATAGAAGGAAAAAAATCACCTCAGCCTACAGAAAGCCTAAGATTCTGTTGGAGATTACTTGGAGATGGAAAAAATTCAGAGAAGCATTATAAATCCTGTGTGTAATCAAGAGCAGAGGCTGTAAGCCTTGTAGGTCAGCAATCTCATACATTAGGACGCATCAGAATCACCTGAGATCATTGTTAAACACACAAATTCCTTAACTCTAAAGAGCCTGATTCTGCAGGGTGTGGGTGGTGCCCAGGAATCTGCATTTTTATTAAGATTCCTAGGTTATTCTGCTGTGGGGGTTCCTAAACCATACTCTGGGAAGCAGTGGGCTAAAAATACATCTGAAAGTTGGGGGATATATCAGGGCTGGGGGTGGCCAAGGAAGGTTTGATTGGAGCCTGGATGGGGTGGGCCGGATGTAGAGAAGAGGTAGTGCTAGGAGATTCAGAAGAGGGGTATTGGAGGTGCGGAGGAGAATGGGAAATGTTGCAGAGACTGGCTATTTATTCACCAAATCTGTTTTCTTTTCTTTTAGGCACACGGACTACATTTCCCAGCCCTCACACAGTAAAGTGTGACAGTTTACTTCAGTCTGGCCAACAGAGTGTGGGTAGAAGTTGCATGTCACTTTTAGTCTTGGCCCATAAAATTCTCCATGTCCTCTTCCACTGTTTCTTCTCCCTCTACTCGCTAGATCTTGATGCCATGGGTGACCTTGGAATCAATGTGGTGAGGTTGGCAGAATCTCCACCAGTGTGGATGCCTAAAGAACTGTGACTATCCCTCAGTCATGAAGAACATCCATTTTGGACTTCGCGTGAGTAAGACTTCTATTATGTTCAGCTACTGAGATTTCAGGGTTTATTCTGTTGGAGCTTCTAGTATAATGTTAACATGGAGGGGACCAGGCTGACCAAGGCAGAGAATTTCTGGGGATAGTCATCATTGTCCTTCTTAGGAGTTTTTTCAGGCTCACCACTACCCAGAATTATGCATGGACACTAGGCCTATATGCAATCTTCCAGATAAACTGTCTCATGCATCAGATCAACATTTTCAAGTTGCTTCATGTATATTTCTGTGTGGCCTTTAGTGATCAGGGCTCCTAGCTTGACATCCCTTTACCCCCTATACCAAGAAGGAAAGAATTTGAAAACAAACATTTCACTGCAGCTCAGTTCCTCTGGACCCTTTAAAGCCTTCTTGGGTAAGGCAAAGGTAGCTGAAAGCATATTAGCATGCTTGGGAAGGACTTAATTCATCTCCCGCCCACATCCTGCCTTTCCCCTGCTCCACACCTGCCTAACGGATCCTGGGAAGTAGGTTGGCTGGCTGCAATTAAACTCAAGCGCCTCAAGCACTTGGTAAAAAAAAAACAGCTTTGGCATAATGATGCTCTTGTTCCTACTCCATAGAAGGGAGCTGAAAAGATATTAGCAAATGACTTAGAAACTTGTGAAGGTCCTGCCATTTGAATTCTCATAATTAGTTCATTGCTTAATTGTTCCTGGTAATGGGTAGCTTATATTTTTCACAGAACTTGTCACTTTTCTATTCATTAATAATTTTTTAGTAGAAAATAATGACCTTCTTTAGTAGAAAACAATGACAGGTGTCATCTAGCCCTGTGCAATTCAGAGTTCATCTTGCTTGGCTCCTTCTCCCACCACCCTCTTCTTTTCAGGAATGGACGCAGCAGAACCTAGCAGATGGTTAATCTGTAGCAGGCTTGTGATCTGGACCAATCCTGCTACTGATGCTGTTGAAGGTATGATCTGGAGGCCACTGTCCTATCCTAGGGTTTGTCCTTGGCCAGAAGCATCTCTCCCTGGCTTGACAAAGTGTCTAGTATTTTCATTATTAAAGTAACTATTTGGGGGCCATGACATGATCTCCAGAATATTTCCAGTTAAAATGCAATAAATTACAAGAGCTAGAGTAAGCCATTAACCACTAACAAAAGCGAGCTTATTAGCACTGCATAAAAAATAGGAAATCAATGAAATGGTATTCAAGGTGGAAAAAGGTGAGCAAATGGAGTACTGCCTGCTTTTGTGGAGTGTCCTGTTACTGGGGAGAGGATTCCTTGGAATCTTGGGCCTAGGTGAGACCCCTGGCAACTTGGGTAAAGGGCACCTTGGAGCCCGCTGGAGGAGTCTCAGTGTTGGTGTATTCTCTAGAGAGCCAGAAATGGTGGACAGCTGCAGGAATTACAGGAAGAAATGGAATTTGAATGGGACAGAAAGGAATAGAGACTGGAGGAGGGAGACAATGAAGATGGAAAAAGAGCAGGGATTTGAAAACAGAGATGTCCACAGATGAAGCCACAACCCTGAGGGAATAAAGGCATATCTGCTGTTGTAGCCCTCCCTTCATTGCCTCACCAGCCCAGTTCTCCTTTGACCCATGGTGCAAATATTTAATGTTACCCATTAGTTTTCTTCTTAATATCTGTATTGAGCCTGTTGAAGCCATCCTGCGACCAGCTGGATTTCCACTAAAGCTCATACCATTCGCTTTACAGAGCAGGACGTGGTGGTGTGTAGATATGCAATTCAGATACATCTAGTGCGTCCCTTCAGTGAATATGGGAGACTATAGGCACGATCACTTGGTGTCAGAGATAGAAGCACATTCCCGACTAATGCTTGTCAGTCGCCATGAAATTTCAGCCAACGTTTCTCTTCTCTCTAGAACTCCTTCTGTTAACTGATGGCTGACACTGTTAGGGAGTACTGGCAACTCACAGTAAGTCTCACTGAGCCTGGCCAATAACCTGGGATTGTGTTTCCTTTTTAGTTCTCAAGGCTAATTATTAGTATTATTGGTACTGTTTACACACACACACACACACACACACACACACACACACACACACTTATTACTAAAAAAGAATAAAGCATCATTGCATAAAACATGCAAGAAGAGGTTGCCAATATAATGCTGCTCATTGACGGACAGCAGTCATGATCTGTAGATAATAACATTCTTAATTGACACATTTTCCTGGATTAGAGATAAGCAGAGAGGTACCCAAAAAGTTAATCTGTTTTCTAGAGACTGAAGCCAGCTTAAGTGCCCAGGAGCCCTGAAGACTTGTGTTTTGTCTTGGCCTCACAATCTGCCTTATTCCTCTACTATAGTCTTGGAGTATTTTATTGACTCTTTGCTTTGGCTTCACTCAAGCAATGAAATCTTGCACCTGATTAGCACGAGAAATATACCCGCAGTTTATCCTCCATATTTTTTGCCAGGGTAAAGAACGTTTGTGCCTGTCTGGGGAATATAAGCAATATGCTCCTGTGTGAATACTTATTATTTGCCTGTCGGAGAAAGGTTACAGAAATGTCCCTTTGGGGACAATGCCATGCACATTTTTTCTTCTGGCTTAGTAAATGTCTTGCAGATGTACCTCTCTGGGTCCTGCAGCTGCAATTCCCTTTGCAAGTTCACCTGGCATAAATGCATCATGGAGGCAAATTCCCATCACGGTAAGATATTGCAATTACTTCCCCCCTTGAAATGAATATGGAATGTTTTCCTGTAATGTCAGAGTTTTTGAAGCAGTGTGATGTATTAGAATTTGATTTGGAGCGTCCTGATCTTTCAGTTTCACCAAGGGCCACCTTCGTAACACAGGTTGGCAATAGGATCAACATTCTTGTTGGACTCTAAGCTTGTAATAGGAGGCTTTGATTGGAGTTTGTTGTTTTGAGCAACAGCATTTGACCTGTGATACTTCTCAAGTGGAGTAATATTACCTTGCCTGTGAGTACCAGAGGCCCAAATCTCAGGCAGACACAGTGTCTAAGCAAATGTACTGGTGACCAGGAGATTTTCCAGCTAGTAGCCAGGTTGGTACCTGTCCACTATTGCTTAAAAGAGCTGTGCCATGAACTGCTGACCAAGAGCTCAGTGGCCTTCCCCAGTGATGCATTCCCCAGAGAGTTACTGCTAGGTCACCAGCATCGTCTCTTTATTGTGTTTTGCTAAGTTGTGCAAAGCTGACATCATTGTAAGCTGCCAGGCCTTTCATACAGATTTACGGAAATGGCCAGAACAACCAGTGGAGTGTTCACCAGCAAACAAAGACCCATGACTACACTTACAACCTTGTGAGCTAAGCTGACTTGAACCAAGGACCAGAAATGATCTCTTTAACATTGACTCTGCCTTAATAAATAGGACTGAATTAACAGTGGAAATATTAGGACCTGAGGTCCCTGCAATAATAATAATAACAGGTAGCATTTACTGAGTTCTTCCTATGTGCCAGGCATTGGTATAAGCAAGCAAAAGTGTATCCATAGTAGCCAAATTCCTAGAAGCAAACACTAGAATGGGGTTGGGGGGAGGAGGAAAGGAATAGTTGCTAATCCACAAGTATAAAATCTCAGCTGTGCAAGATGAGTATATTCTAGAGATCTGCTGTACAACATTGTGCCTATGGGTGATGATGCTATATTATACACCTAAAAAATCTGTTAAGAGGGTTGATATCATGTTATGCATTCTTACCACAACAAGGTAAACATTTAAAAAGACATATGTATACAGCCTTGTGCACACAGTCAGCTCGGTCAAGAGAATGAACATCTCCATCTGCCCAAAATGCTTCATCGTGCCCCTGTGTAGCTCCTGCCTCCCGCCCCACCTTTGGCCCCAGGCAAAAACTGATCCACTTTCTATCACTGTGGATCAGTTTGCATATTATACAGTTTCATATACATGGAATCATCTGCTAGGGACTGTTTGTCCTCTGGCTTATTTCACTCAGCACATTTACTTTGAGATTCAACCATGCTGTTGCATTTTTGCTGCTGAATAGTATTCCAGTGTATGGCCATGCCACGGTTTGTGTAGTCAAGTGTAAGGCTTTGTATATATACAGGCTTTCCTTTCTTTTTAGAGAATACCTAGGAGTGCAATTAGCTGGATCATATGGTAGGTGTATGTTTAACTTGTTAAGAAACTGCCAAAATAATGGTGCAGCCAGGCAATGGAACCACTCAGCAATGAAAGAATAATAATAAAAATATAATAGGTAACATTTATTGAGTTCTTACTATTTGCCAGGCATTGGTAAGTTGTCTCTTCTTATTTTTACTCTCACTTTCCACAGTTTGAGTTACTTGTGGTCAAACATGGTCCTGCAGGAGATGATCCTCCTTCAGAAGGTCAATACTAGCCTACAAAATGTCATAATGCTCGCATCATTCACCTCACTTCATCTCAACATGTATTTTATCATCGCACATCGTTACAAGAAGGGTGAGTATAACGCAAAAGATGCTTTGAGAGAGATCACATTCACATGACTTTTATTGCAGGATATTATGATTGTTCTATTGTATTATTGGTTATTGTCGTTAATCTCTAACTGTGCCTAATTTATAAATTAAACTTGACCAAAGATATATATATATATGGGAAAAAACAGTACATCTAGGGTTTGGTACTATCCATGGTTTCAGGCAAACACTGGAAGTTTTGAAATTTATTTCCCACAGCTAAGGGGGAAGTGCTGTATAAGCAGGTAGGTATTAGTCATAGAATCCTCACCACAAAACAGTGAGGTGATACTGTTATTTCACTCAGTTCATAGAGAGAAAACTGAGGCACAGAGGGGTAAAGTCACTTGCTCAAGGTCACACAGCTAGTAAAGCAGCAGTGTGGTGATTTATGATTTCAGCATCTTGGGGGTCTGCTCCACTATCAAAGGTCTTACTTCATACATTGCTTCCTTGCTGCTGTCAGGAAGGGAAGCAAAAATAGTTTTCCACACTGGTATTTTGGACTCATACTTCACTTTGCCCATATGGAAACCTTATGGGTTTAGGAAGTTCTTCAGCCAGTTTAGAAGCAGTAATCAGTTCTACTACTGATTTGTTATGTGACCTTTGTAGTTCACTTGACTTCCCAACCACCATTTCCATATCTAAAACTGTGACTAGTAATAGTCCCTACACCTGCCTACAGAAGTTGTTGTGTGATGTTAAGTAAATTAAATGTTCTTTGAGAGTAGTTCATCATTTAAAACCTGCTTCTGTTGAATTTCTCTGTCTGAAGATCAGTGAGTCCCAAGTATTAGGCAGCAGTAGAGGTAAAATGCACCACAGGCTCCAAGTTCAAAGAAAGAAAAGGTTAATACAAGTTCAGGGTAGGGGAAGGAGGAAGGAAGCTGACCTCCACACACACCAAAGGGACCTAACAAACGAGAAAGCACACTGGCAGGGCAGGCTCAGAGGAACAAAGAGGAAAGGCAGGTTTGAGAGTAAGCTGCCTCTTTTCTTCTTGATCTTAGTGCTTTGCTGTTTTCTGACAGACTAGGATTATGTGAAGGGAGAAGGAATAGAGGTGGAAATCAGAGTGCATCATGCATGAGCTTGTGAAAGAGTATACCACTCACCACACGCAGACCTACAGATACGTAAAGGAGCTCCCATTCTAAGACAGAACCTGCAGGTGAAATAATTCTTCCCTGCCACAGTTTTCCTGCTGAGAAAATAGTCATGGCATTTGGCCACTGTGGAAAAGGGATAAAGTCACCCAGGACTTCATAGGAGCATCATGGAATTAGAGAAATGAACTACATTAAAATTATTTTGTCCTACTGAAAATCACATTGTACCTAAGCAGTGTTCTTAAAATAGAAAAGGCTCAATATTCATCACAGGGGAAACGAATACTCTTTGATTCACTTGAGCATTTGATACCCACTGTATTCACCATAGTTTTATTGCAATACAAGAGAACAACAATGATAATAACGTTTTCATTCCATTTCACACCTATAATATGACGGGATATGTATGCTCAATGCTTAATGTGCATTGTTTCTTAGTCTCACAACAATCTTATGAGGTAACAACTATTGTTATCCCCATTTTCTAGATGACAAAATGGACCTTCAGAGATTAGTGACTTGCAATTGGTCATGTAGCTAGTCACAAACTTTAGTGGCTTTCCACCTCTCTCTCCCCCTACACTCCATTACCACTAAGTATCTGAATTTATTTTTATTGCTGTGTTTGTTCCCATGTTTATTGTTGTTCTCCCATACTAGAATAGAAAGGCCTTGAGGGCAGAGATTCTAATAAATTCATCAATGTATGCCTTGCATTTAGAACAGTCTGAGGCATACAGTAGATGCCTGCTGCTCATAGTTGAATAAGTGACAAAACTGCCAGAGGGGGAACTCCATCCCATATCTGAGCAACTCCAAAGCCTTGGATCTTTTGACTACACCATATTGCTGCTTTCTTTCCACACTTTTTTCTTTTTCTATTTTTTTATTACGGTATCATTGATATACAATCTTATAAAGGTTTCCCATGAGCAACATTGTGGTTATTACATTCGCCCACCACCCCTATTGCAGTCACTGTCCTTTGGCATACTAAGATGCTATAGAGTCACTACTTGTCTTCTCTATGCTATACTACCTTCCCTGTGAACCCCCTACATTATGTGTGCTCATGGTTATGCCCCTTAATCCCCTTCTCCCTCCCTCCCCATCCCCTTCCCTTTGGTAACTACTAGTCCCTTCTTGCAGTCTGTGAGTCTGCTGCTGTTTTGTTTCTTCAGTTTTTGCTTTGTTCTTATGCTCCACAGATGAGTGAAATCATTTGGTACTTGTCTTTCTCCACCCGGCTTATTTCACTAAGCATAATATCCTCCAGCTCCATCTATGTTGTTGCAAATGGTAGGATTTGTTTTTCTTCTTATGGCTGAATAACATTTCATTGTGTATATGTACCACATCTTCTTTATCCATTCATTTACTGATGGACAATTAGGTTGCTTCCATATTTGGCTATTGTAAATAGTGCTGCAATAAACATAGAGGTGCATATGTCTTTTGAATCTGGGATCTTGTTTTCTTTGGGTAAATTCTTAGGAGTGGAATTCCTGAGTCAAATGCTATTTCTATTTTTAGTTTTTTTGTGAAACCTCCATATTGCTTTCCACAGCGGCTGAACTGATTTACATTCCCACCAACAGTGTAGGAGGGTTCCCCTTTCTCCACATCCTCACCAGCATTTGTTGTTCCCTGTCTTTATGATGTTGGCCATCCTAACTGATATGAGGTGATATCCCGTTGTGGTTTTAACTTGCATTTCTCTGATATGCAAGTTAAAAAGATGTGGAGCATCTTTTCATGTGCCTGTTGTCCATCTGAATTTCTTCTTTGGACAAGTGTTTATTCTGATCCTCAACCCATTTTTTAATTGGGTTATTTGCTTTTTTGGATGTTGAGGCGTGTGAACTCTTTTTATATTTTGGATGTTAACCCCTTATTGGACATGTTGTTTATGAATATATTCTCCCATACTGTAGGATGCCTTTTTGTTCTGCTGATGGTGTCCTTTGCTGTACAAAGATTTTTAGTTTGATGTAGTCCCATTTGTTTATTTTTGCTTTTGTTTCCCTTGACAGGAGATGTGCACAAAAAAATTGCTCATGTTTATATTCAAGAGCTTTTTGCCTATGTTTTCTTCTAAGAGTTTTATGGTTTCATGACTTACGTTCAGGTCTTTGATCCATTTTGAGTTTACTTTTGTGTATTGAATTAGACAGTAATCACGTTTCATGTGGCTTACATGTGGCTGTCCAGTTTTGCCAACACCAGTTGTTGAAGAGGCTGTCATTTCCCCATTGTATATCCATGCTTCCTTTATCGTATATTAATTGGCTATATATGTTTGGGTTTATATCAGAGCTCTTTATTCTATGGGTTCCATTTATCTATGGGTCTGTTCTTGTGCCAGTACCAAATTTTGATTACTGTGGATTTGTAGTAGAGGTTGAAGTTGGGGAGCATAATCCCCCCTGCTTTATTCTTCCTTCTCAGGGTTGCTTTGGCTATTCGGGGTCTTTTGTGGTTCCATATGAATTTTATAACTATTTGTTCTAGTTTGTTGAAGAATGCTGTTGGTATTTTGATAGGGATTGCATTGAATCTGTAAATTGCTATAGGCAGGATGGCCATTTTGACAATATTAATTCTTCCTATCCATGAGTACGGGATGCATTTCCATTTATTGGTGTCTTCTTTAATTTCCCTCATGTAGTTTTCAGGGTATAGGTTTTTCACCTCCTTGGTTAGGTTTATTCCTAGGTATTTCAATCTTTTTGATGCAATTGTTAATAGAATTGTTTTCCTTATTTCCCATTCTTCTAGTTCATTTTTAGTGTATAGGAATGCAACAGCTTTCTGTGTATTAATTTTGTATCCTGTAACTGCTGAATTGAGTTATTAGTTCTAGCAGTTTCAGGTGGATTCTTTAGGGTTTTTTATGTACAATATCATGTCATCTGCAAACAGGGACAGTTTGTCCTCTTCCTTGCCAATCTGGATGCCTTTTATTTCTTTGTGTTGTCTGATTGCCATGGCTAGGACCTCCAGAACTATGTTGAATAAAAGTGGGGAGAGTGGGCATCCTTGTCTTGTTCCCAATCTTAAAGGAAAAGCTTTCAGCTTCTTGCTGTTAAGTATAATATTGGCTGTGGTTTTGTCATATATGGCCTTTATTATGTTGAGGCACTTGTCCTCTATACCCATTTTGTTGAGAGTTTTTATCATGAATGGATGTTGAATTTTGTCAAATGCTTTTTCAGCATCTATGGAGATGATCATGTGGTTTTTGTCCTTCTTTTTGTTGACTTGATGGATGATGTTGATGGATTTTCGAATGTTGTACCATCCTTGGATCCCTGGAATAAATCCTACTTGATTATGATGGATGATCTTTTTGATGTATTTTTTAATTCGGTTTGCTAATATTTTGTTGAGTATTTTTGCATCTATGTTCATCAGGGATGTTGATCTGTAATTCTCTTTTTTTTGTGGGATCTTTGCCTGGTTTTGGTATTAGAGTGATGCTGGCCTCATGGAATGAGTTTGGAAGTACTCACTCCTCTTCTACTTTTTGGAAAATGTTGAGGGTGGGTATTAGGTCTTCTCTAAATGTTGGGTGAAATTTAGTGGTGAAGCCATCTGGTGCAGGGGTTTTATTCTTGGGTAGTTTTTTGATTACCAATTGGATTTCACTGCTGGTAATCTGTCTGTTCAGATTTTCTGTTTCTTCCTTGGTCAGTCTTGGAAGGTTGTATTTTTCTAGAAAGTTGTCCATTTCTTCTAGGTTATACAGTTTGTTAGCATATAATTTTTCATAGTATTCTCTAATAATTCTTTCTGTTTTTGTGGTGTCAGTAGTGATTTTTTCTTTCTCATTTCTGATTCTGTTTATGTGGGTACACTCTCTTTTTACCTTGATAAGTGGCTAAGGGTTTATCTATTTTGTTTATTTTCTCAAAGAACCAGCTCCTAGTTTCATTGATTCTTTCTATAGTTTTATTCTTCTCAATCTTTTATATTTCTTCTCTGATCTTTATTATGTCCCTCCTTCTCCTGACTTTTGGCCTCATTTGTTCTTCTTTTTCTTTTTCATTAATTGTGAGTTCAGACTGTTTATTTGAGATTGTTCTTCTTTCTTGAGATAGGCATATATTGCTATATACTTTCCTTTTAGAACTGCCTTCACTGCATCCCACAGATTTAGGGGTGTTGAGTTGTTTTCATTTGTCTCCATATATTGCTTGATCTCTGTTCTTAGTTGGTCATTGATCCATTGATTATTTAGGAGCATTTTGTTAAGCCTCCATGTGTTTGGGGGCTTTTTTTTTTCTTTGTATAATTTATTTCTAATTTCATACTTCTGTGGTCTGAGAAGTTGGTTGGCACAATTTCAGTCCTTCTGAATTTACTGAGGCCCCTGTGTGTTTTTCAGTGCCTCTGTCCCCTTACTTATTTTCTGTCTGGTTGATCTGTCCTTTGGAGTGAGTGATGTGTTGAAGTCTCCTAAAATGAATGCATTGCATTCGATTTCCCCCTTTAATTCTGTTAGTATTTGTTTCACATATTTAGGTGCTCCTATATTGGGCACGTAGATGTTTGTAATGGTTATATCCTCTTGTTGAACTGACCCCTTTATCATTATGTAATGTCCTTCTTTGTGTCTTGTGACTTTCTTTGTTTTGAAGTCTATTTTGTCTGATACAAGAACTGCAACTCCTGTTTTTTCTCCCTATTATTTGCATGAAATATGCTTTTATATCCCTTCCCTTTTAGTCTGTGTATGTCTTTGGGTTTGAAGTGAGTCTCTTGTAGGCAGCATATTGATGGGTCTTGTTTTTCCATCCATTCTGTAACTCTATGTCTTTTGATTGGTGTATTCAGTCCATTTACATTTAGTGTGATTATTGATAGATATGTACTTATTGCCATTGCAGGCTTAAGATTTGTCATTACCAAAGGTTCAAGGGCACCTTCTT